>QRDG01001487.1:0-271060 GCA_012064385.1 Puccinellia tenuiflora | reverse complement strand
ACTTTGGAACCTCCGGAACCTTCTAGAATTATTCCGATATGCTGTCGGAAAATTCCCGAACTTTTCCGGAGCCTGAAAACCACTTTCCTTGTATGAAACTTTATCTCCGGACTCTTTCGGAGCTCCTCGTGATATCTAGGGTCGCATCTGAGACTCCGAATAAATATTCGTTTACACCATCAATTATCTCAACGTATGCCCTAACTACATCGAAGCGTTAAGTGTGTGACCCTACGGGTTCGAGAACATGTAGACATGATCTAATCAATAATCAATAGCGGTACCGGGATGTCCATATTGATTCTACATATTCAACGAAGTTCTTTATCATTTGAACCACGATGTCGGGGATTCAATTAATCTCGTATACGATTCCCTTTGTCTCACGATATATATAACTTACCTGAGACTTAATCACCGGTATCTCCATACCTTGATTAATCTGTTACCGGCAAGTTCTCTTCTACTCGTTCCACAGGATAGGATCCTCATGACTAGACACCTTAGACATATGCTTGCAAGCTTTCGGATGCTATACTATCAAGAGGGCCAGAGATATCTTTCCGTTACTTGGATGGACAAATCCCAGTCTTGATTCATGTCACCCAACAAATACCATCGGAGATACCTAAAGCCACCTTTATAATCACCCAGTTACGAAGTGACGTTTGATGTCCACAAAGTATTCTTCCGGTAGGCGGGAGTGACACAATCTCATGGTCTAAGGAAACTATACTTGACACACACTTAAGATTGGGTCTGTCCATCATATCATATCCTATGATATGATTCCGTTTATCAAGCGATCTATAAATCCATGGTTAGGAAATCTTAACCAACACTTGATCAACGAACTATTTGTAAGAGGCTTACTAGTGACACTTTTTGTTGTTTATACTCCACATATGTGTTTTGTTCCATTTAATACAATTATGCATGGAGAATAACATTTATCATAAACGAGAAATATGATAATAAGCAATCTTTATTATGCCTCTTGGGCATTTCCAACAGTTGCCATGTCCTAGACGCAACAAAAGTTGGCCATGCCTGAGCCACGTGCCAGCCTCCGCCCAAATTCTTTTGGAGTAGCGTCAATCGAACAACATGTGGTCAGGCACTAATTTACAAGGTGCGGACACCCTCTAGCCGCGAGGCGGTATGCCATCCATAGCCAGTTGTGGAGCGCTAACCAAGCAAACATTTTGCATTTAGAAGGTGCCCAGACCTTCCAAACAAGAAATGAGACTTTCAAGGGATGGATCCAGCGAACTACGACCAATAGGTTCAGCTCGAAGAGTACTCTCCATTGTGGCACAACTTCCAGGTGATGTTGTTAGCTTCTTCCGAAAGAAGGACGACTGGTTGAATCATATGCCATAGTCCAACAAATTCTGCGAAAAAATGATGCTCAATGAAAAGTTTGATATTGAGGTGGGGCATGCATGTCTTGTGTTGGATTGCTTACACCACAGTCCTATTTTTTTTCAATGTACCGAGTAGCAGGGGCACCGAGGAGTGCGCCGTTTCGGAACCCGAGCTCCATGAAGCTCGGTTTTTGAAAAAATTAGAATCAAGATTTAAAACATTTTAAAAATATGAATTTTTTCTAGATGTAGATAATATAGATATGTACCGCTATGCAAAATATCAATGAAAAATCATTATAGCTTAGCCTGGACAAAAATGACAAATCTCCAGATCTGGATCTGTGAATAGTGTACAGATTAAAACATTTGAAATTTGTCAGATTTGTTATTTTTGTAGAGCCTGAAATAATTTGAAGTTTGCATTGTGATGTCTACTATGCGCTTCTATTCTTGTAGACAGTGCTGGGCCTCCAAGTGCAGAGGTTTGTAGGACAACAGTAATTTTCCCTTAAGTGTGTAACCCAAGGTTTGTCGAACTCAGGGAGGTAGAGGTCAAAGGTATCCCTCTCAAGCAACCCTGCAATTAAGATACAAGAAGTCTCTTGTGTCCCCAACACACCTAATACAATTGTCAGTTATATAGGTGCACTAGTTCGGCAAAGAGGTAGCAAAATGCAAATGATATGGATGGTAACAAGTGGTATTTGTAATCTGTAATAAAAATGGCAGCAAGCAAACATGTAACAAAAGTGACTACAAACGGTGTTCCGATGATTGGAAACAAGGCCTAGGGATCATACTTTCGCTAGGGATCTCTCTCAACATGTTAGCACAACTGAAAGCAAGCAAGTGCTACTCGGAATTATTCTTCTTCTTGATAAAACAAGAGTACTATGCGTAGGGCTACAAAAGCACACCTCAAAGTCTGACTAAGCAAACACCCCAATTCCACAAAGAATAATCCATGGTAAATATCACTCTAGATAATTTATCATCCAAAGAGTCATACACGCCACCCACACTGTCACCAAGGCTTTGTGTTGTCAACAATAACTCCGGAAATTATACTAGATAAACCAATTGAGTAGCATAACATTACATAAGAATTCAGCGGTACTAATAATGTTGACGATCTCATAAAGATCACACCTTGGGAGAGAGAGAGATAACCACATAGCTATAGTAGAACCCTCAGCCCCGATGAAGGACTACTCCCGGTGCATCATGGGGGGCAGCAACGGCGATGAAGATGACTCCGGGGGCAATTCCCAATCCCGGTAGGGTACCAGAACAGAGACTTCTATCCCTGAAATAGGGTTTTTGGTGGCGGCGGAGCTCAGATGTGTTTCTGGAGAATATGATCGGGGTTCCGTCGTTTTTATGTCAGGAGAGACTTTATAAGCGAAGAGGCGACGCGAGGCGGTGGAGGAGGCTCCCAGGTGGGACCCAGGCGCGGTCCAGGCTGGACCGCGGCCAGGGGTCACCTGGAGGCTGTGGGCCCCTCCCGGACTTGTCCTTCTGACTCCCGGGGTCTTCTGGCGCAATAGAATTTATGTAATGTTTTGGGAATTTTCCGAGCACTTTGGATTTTGGACCTTTTCTGCAATGCACAGACATAATAAATAGAAACTGGCACTAGGCACTGGGTTAATAGATTAGTCCAATAAATATGCCAAAATGATACAGAAACATAATAAACACATGTGGCATTTGATATAAAAGAAGCATGGAACTTAAAAAATTATAGATACGTTTGAGACGTATCAGCATCCCCAAGCTTAGTTCCTACTCGTCCTCAAGTAGGTAAACGATAAAAATAGATAATTTTTGAAGTGACATGCTACCAACACAATCTTGATCAAATAATAATGTAAAGCACATGATCTGAATGAAGTGATCGAAGACAATGGTTCATTGAATGGAACAAACAATGATTAACCAAGTATAACATTTAAACAAGAATTTATTAGAAAAGAGTACTTTGGAGATCTAAAAGTATAACACCTGACAATGATTGATGTCTCACAAAGCAATATTCTTTCAGCAAAGGAGTTTGAACAACACAAAGGAAGATTTAAGTTTTCAGCAAAACCTTCAACTTGCAACATGTTTATCTCAAGATAATGTCAATACAAAGTTTTCATGGTTAGACATAAAGATAACATGAAGTAAAACTTGCACCAAAGTTGACACCATGTGATTGCTTGAGAGGTAAAGAAGGGGAAGGTAAACTGACTCAACATAAAAGTAAAAGAAGGGCCCTTCACAGAGGAAAGCAGGGATTAGTCATGTGCTAGAGCTTTTTTTTTTTTGAACAGAAGTAAAATAGTTTGAGATATGCATGCTTTCGTCAACGACTCCACAGTAAAGAAACTAGCTAGTCCCCTGTACCAAGCAAGGCTTTTAGACTTTTGAGAGCGGCTGGTAATTAGAGGAATGAGGTCACTCCTTGTTCTCCTTTGTTTCACCACTAACCAATGTTTGACTGATTTCTCAGGTTTGCACTGTGCGGAAGAGAATGGTGGGTTATATTTATATTTTGATTGAGACACGGGGTCTCTTGCCAGCTCTCGGCAAATTCAAGTGAGCACGTAATCCATGCTCACCAGGTGAAAGGGGGGAAATGACCTTGCTTGTCACAGGCTATATCTAGCTTCACTACTGCTTCCTCATGAGCTTAAAAACAGAGACACAAAAAGGAAATTTTTGAAAGTTTTAAAGGTAGCACATGACATATTTACTTCGGGTGGCAAGGAAATACCACATGTAGGTAGGTATGGTGGACACAAATGGCAAAGATATTGAGCACGACTAGCTAAAGCGCGCGCTCTCGCGCGGAAGCTGGAGGTCGCGGCGCGCGCCCGGGAGTCGCTCCGAGCCTGTCACGTGCCGCGGCGGCAAAGCGCGCGTGAAACGCGAACCGGTCCATCCTGCGAGCTAGCTAGCTAGCTGAGAATCGATCCACCTGCTTGCTTGTCTGGTTAGCTTAGTACGTAGTTTGAAATAGAGAAAAGAAAAAGAGAAAAAATATTTATAAAAATCTTGAAGGGGATGCATAGGTCGTTGTCCCTAGTATTTCATCGAGGCGTCTGTCGTAGCGTGTGCTACGGGTTGCGCCCAATTTAGGCAGTGCAATACTCCGTCGAAAGCAGTGCAATACTCCGTCGAAGGCAGTGCAGTCATTACAGACAGTGCACTGCCCAACCGAAGGCAGTGCACTGCGCAACCAAAGGCAGTGCAATGCTCTGTCGAAGGCAGTGCGGCAGTACACTGCGCAACCGAAGGCAGTGCACTGCCCAACCGAAGACAGTGCAATGCTTCGCCGGAGGCAGTGCAGGCGGTACACTGCGCAACCGAAGGCAGTGCACTGCGCGACCGAAGGCAGTGCATGCAGTGCACTGCGCAACCGAAGACAGTGCAGGCAGTGCACTGCGCAACCGAAGGCAGCACAGGCAGTGCACTACAAAAAGAGAAAAAGAGTAGGCAGTGCACTGCCCCCATCCGAGGCAGTGCACTGCAAAAAAGAGAAGGGTTTGCACTGCACTTTAAAAAACAGAAAAGGCAGTGCAACCGACACACTCTAGGCAGTGCAAAAAAAAGTTCGTCGAAACATATCAACATGGGATCTAGTTTTGAAGATCTCGACGCGACTAACCCATTCCTGAAAACGGATCGTGATTTTGAAACTCGGTTCGTAAGATATTGTATTTTTCGTCTTTGAATTAGAAAAGAAAAAGAGAAGAGCTAGCCACACACAGACCAGCGAACAAGCGATGCAGCACAGGTCAACACGTGACGAGCAGGGAAAAGCTGCGCGGGCGGGAAAGCAAGCGACAGGCCACCACGTGTTGCGCGCGGATGGAACGTCGGGCGACCTCTCTAGGAGCGCGCGCTTTTTTTTAGTAATTTCGAAGATATTTGCTCAGGTATTTGGATGCACGAGAAGTATTCCTGTACGGAATTTTTAGGCTTAGCAAGGTATCAAGCAAACACATAACACCAACTTGGTTCAATGAATGACTACAGATATACATTGCGCGTAACCATTAGACTTCACACCGTCTACCTTGTTAGCCAAACCAACTCTTTGTAAAAAAGAATATCTACACTTTGAGAGCTACCAAGCAGGACAAGCACCATAATTTTAGGCTTTATGGTAGTTCTTTACTAATCCATTCTTACGAGATGATCCACAAGTTTAAGCATTAATCTACTTCATATCTCTAAACAATTGACAAGTATCAAATATTCAAGATAATGATCTATAAGATTATGCAAGCACTTTCACACTTCCTACATGATAATTTCCATTCAACCAAACACCAATCAACCTATCTGAAACAACTATTAGTGAAAACACAAGAGAGTACTTCCTAACTACAAAAGCTAATAGCTCTGAACAAGAGATACATGAAAAACAAGAGCTAGACGCAAGAATAATAAAAGCTAAACACTCAACACATATAAGTGAAGAACATGAGTGTTTTATGAAAAAGCGGAGCGTGTATCTCTCCCAAACAAGAATGCAAGGATACAATTTATTGCAAAGACCAGAGAACAAAACATAGACAAACTGAAAATAAAAACAAACTGACACTCCAAGAATAACACATAATGTATAAAGGAATAAAATAAAGTACCACGGATAAAACGGATGATTGTTGATGAAAAAGGGGATGCCTTGGGCATCCCCAAGCTTAGATGCTTGTGACTTCTTGAATATTGCAGAGGAGGGTCTATGGGGAGCCTTCCCAAGCTTGAGATTTTATCTCTTCTTGATCTTTATTCATCACCTCGCTCTTGAATACTTGAACACTTTCTTCACACAAAACTTATCGCAACTTCATTAGAGGGGTTAGTCCACAAAAATAATATCTTCCTTCAGTTCCAAAGAAAATATAATAAACATTAGCTACTATCACCAAGGTCTAAGTACAGCTCTTGGCCTCAAAGAACCTCACTTTGCCCGTAAAAAAAGCAATGCAAAACTAAGACAGAATCTGTTAAAACAGAACAGATTGTAAAGATGAATATTTTCAGGGTACTTCTGGACCTCAAATCAGAAAACGTAAAACTATAGAAAGGTAAAAAAAACCTGATGCTTTCTCTAAAAAATTTTAAGCCACAGATGATTCTTCGTGATTTTTTAGAATTTCGAACAGTGAATAACAGAAATTTGTTTCTCGACAGAAAACTCACAAATTAGTCTCCCTCTCTTTAGAGGCTTTTTTTGGCACAAAAAACAAAAAAAAATATACAAGGGAGTTTTTATAGAGGTAACATCACCCAAAACACAACCAAAACAAAAAGAAAACAGTAGGGAAAAATAAAATGGGTTGTCTCCCATAAGTGCTTTTCTTTAACGCCTTTTAGCTAGGCACAATGATTTTTTAATGATGCTCTCATGAGAATAAGAATTGAAATAAAAGAGAACATCATGAAACAAATATGAAACTCATTTAAGTCTAACCCTCTTCCTATGCATAGGAATCTTGTAAGGAAATAAATGATCGGAGCATAAAGCATTAAGCATAGGAAGGCAAAGTTAAAGCCTTCAACATAAAGAGAGGAAGCATAATATTGTTGAGATATTTAAAGACATGTTTCCCTCTCTCATAATAACTTTCAGTAGCATCATGAAAAATCCACAATATAAGTATCACATAAAGCATTCTTATCATGATCTACATGCATAAAAGTATTATTACTCTCGACATAAGCGAAATCCTTCTCATTAGTAATTGTGGGAGTAAAACTATCATAGCCATCATTGTAATTATCATAAATAGGAGGCATATCATAATCATAATAAACATTTTCCTCAATAGTAGGTGGACTGAAAATATCACATTCATCATTATAATCATCATATATAGGAGGCATAGTATCATCAAAGCAAATTTCCTCATTCAAGCTTGGGGACTAAAAAGATCACATTCATCAAAACCGGCATCCCCAAGCTTGCAATTTTCCATAGCATTAGTAGCAATGGCATTCAAAGAAATCATACTAATAACATTGCTACTAGCACGATTGCTATGCAAATAAAGTTCCATAGGTTTTTTAATTTTCTCTTCAAAAGCATCATGACCAATTTCAAGATAAATTTTATAAAGCTCTCTAATTTTGTTGTTGTTTTCCATTAAACCGAACTAGTGAAAACAAGAAACAAAAATATTTAATTGCAAGATCTAAAGAAGATACCTTCAAGCACTCACCTCCCCGGCAATGGTGCCATAAAAGAGCTTAGTTGCCGGAGGATGTGAGTGTCATTTACCTTACCTCCCTGGCAACGGCGCTAGAAAAGAGCTTGATGTCTACTACGCGCTTCTATTCTTGTAGACAGTGTTGGGCCTCCAAGTGCAGAGGTTTGTAGGACAGCAGCAATTTTCTCTTAAGTGAGTAACCCAAGGTTTGTCGAACTCAGGGAGGTAGAGGTCAAATGTATCCCTCTCAAGCAACCCTGCAATTAAGATACAATAAGTCTCTTGTGTACCCAACACACCTAATACAATTGACAGTTGTATATGTGCACTAGCTCGGCGAAGAGATAGTAAAATGAAAGTGATATGGATGATAACAACTGGTATTTGTAATCTGTAATAAAAATGGCAGAAAGCAAACATGTAACAAAAGTGACTAGAAACGGTGGTCCAATGATTGGAAACAAGGCCTAGGGATCATACTTTCGCTAGGGATCGCTCTCAAAACGTTAGCACAACTGAAAGCAAGCAAGTGCTACTCGGAATTCTTCTTCTTGATAAAACAAGAGTACTATGCGTAGGGCTACAAAAGCACACCTCAAAGTCTGACTAAACAAACACCACAATTCCACAAAGAATAATCCATGGTAAATATCACTCTAGATAATCTATCATCCAAAGAGTCATACACGCCACCCACACTGTCACCAAGGCTTTGTGTTGCCAACAATAACTCCGGAAATTATACTAGATAAACCAATTGAGTAGCATAACATTACATAAGAATTCAGCGGTACTAACAATGCTCACAATCTCATAAAGATCACACCATGGGAGAGAGAGACTGTGGCGGATCCAAGATTTTATCGACGGGTATGCCGCACCAAAAAATTTGCGGCCATTTTGATAAAATCCATTAACTAGTTCAGTAAATAATGCTAAAATTTACATTCTAATACAGTAATAAGCAATAAATAATCCAGCCAAGCAGTTGCAATCGATCAAGCTTTTGTATTTTTTTCTACTAGGCCGTACACTACAGACGGCTCAAGCTAATCAGTTTTGCACACAATCCATCAACCTTTCTTTCTCTACCGCTAGTACTACACCGTTACCATGGCCTGGGTGCAGGGTATGCCACGGCATACCGGGCATACCCTGTGGCTCCGCCACTGGAGAGAGATAACCACATAGCTACAGTAGAGCCCTCAACCCCGACAAAGGACTACTCCCGACGCATCATGGGAGGCAGCAACGGCGATGAAGATGGCTCCAGGGGGCAATTGCCAATCCCGGCAGGGTACCGGAACAGAGACTTCTGCCCCCCGAAATAGGGTTTTTGGTGGCAGCGGAGCTCAGATGTGTTTCTGGAGAATATGATTGGGGTTCCATCGTTTTTAGGTCAGGAGAGACTTTATAGGCGGAGAGGCGACGCGAGGCGGTGGA
The DNA here is from genome assembly GCA_012064385.1 of Puccinellia tenuiflora. Taxonomy (NCBI): domain Eukaryota; kingdom Viridiplantae; phylum Streptophyta; class Magnoliopsida; order Poales; family Poaceae; genus Puccinellia; species Puccinellia tenuiflora. The sequence goes on along the minus strand of QRDG01001487.1, from coordinate 262,041 downwards.
GGAGGCTCCTAGGGGGACCCAGGGCCGGTCCAGGCTTGACCGCGGCCAGGGGTCACCTGGAGGCTGTGGGGCCCTCCCGGACTTGTCCTTCAGGCTCTCGGGGTGTTCTGGTGAAACAGGAATTTTCCGAGCACTTTGGATTTTGGACCTTTTCTGCAATGCACAGACATAATAAACAGAAACTGGCAATGGGCACTGGGTTAATAGATTAGTCCAATAAAATATGCCAAAATGATATAAAAAACATAATAAACACATGTGGCATTTGATATAAAACAAGCATCGAACATAAAAAAATTATAGATAAGTTTGAGACGTATCACATTGAAAATTTGCACACTTGTAGATCTCAACAATATCTACACCTATGATTTTTATCAATTTTTCTAACACGTAAAAAGTGCAGATTTCGATTTTTTTTAAATCCCGAGCTCCATGAAGTCTCTTAACCTGATTACGTGCAACCATGCATAAAACAAAATTTTGTTGTGTTGTCATCCCAATGGTGATTGTGGTTGCCGCTGAGTGATGACCGTATTCTGTCGTAGGGAAGTGGTAGCCAAGTAGCCAACCCAAAACTTGTGAGGTACACCCATTCGTACCAAATCCAGCGGAGACTTAAGGCACACCACAATTTTTCATAATCCATAATGCCAAAGACCTTACAGGAATTTTGGTAATTTAAAGGAAGCTTTAGAAAACATGGGTTTTTCACGCAATTTATAAAATTTTCTTTACATTAAGAACGCCTAACTTGATTGGCGTGTTCATGGGGTTTGACCATAGGTTGTTGTGTTGGTCGTGGAAGATCTTGGCTCTAGCAATAAATCCAGAATCCCTTGAAGGCTAAGAGCATCTTTAGCAGATTCCAGATTCATTGTTCGAGCGCCCCACCATCAGTCAGAAATGTCACTTCCGTCACATATTCGGGTAACAGAAAAAAATGACCGCGAACTGAACATACGGGGCACTCAGGGTCCCATATCCCGCTCCCCCAATTTTTTTTCCGGATGAGGCATTTTTTCAGAATCTGGACAGATCGATTTATGGGCCGGGAAGTCAAATTGGCGGCTATTTTTCCTGAGTTTACTCTTACCTTGAGTTGTCGGTTGTTCAGACTAGTCGTAGGCTTGTATAGTTGTTTTTTTAAGGGAGCACCTAGACAACAGTTGCCTGAGATTTACTAATGTCTCAGTCGATGACAGTTGGCTCGTATACGCTCCCTCCGGTGCGGCCGGCCTTAAATGGATTAGTTTCTATTTTTTACCTAGACCGAATCTGTTACATTGCACGTGCTTCTGTGATTCACCCGTAGTTATGTTTTGCCTTGTTTTTTTCTTGCGTTGCCTAGCTAACATGCTAGCTGTTCAGTACTAGTATATTTGATTTCTTTTTTGTTTTAAGGATCACAATGGTTTTTCTAAAACATTGCTATTACCTGGATCATCTTTACTCATGTCACAAAATTGGTTGCACATTTCTTGAGAAATTTGCAAATTATATTTAGCTGGAAAATAGTTAGGGATTCAAAATCGAAGAACAAATGCAAGAAATGAAAAAAATGAGAGCAAAAATGTTCAACTCATAAAGTAAATGGAACTCTGAGAAAAAAATGCATCTCAATCAACAATAAAACAAACCAGTTACACAAATCATTTAGAAATGTGCAACTGCAAAAAATACGCAACTAATCTATAGAAATGTGCAACTGGTTTACTTAGTTGCTCAAATCTGTCAGAAAGGGGCAACTAAACAAACCAGTTGCATAAATCTTTTAGAAATGTGCAACTGGTTTACTTAGTTGCTCAAATATGTCAGAAATGGGCAACTAAGCAAACTAGTTGCACACATCTTTTAGAAATGTGCAACTGGTTTACTTAGTTGCGTAATTCTGACAAAATGGCAACTAATCTAACCAGTTACACTAATCATTTTGAAATGTGCAACTGTGGTTGGTTAGTTATACAAATTTGACAAAAATTAGCAATTCAGCAAACGAGTTGCACAAATCATTTAGAAATGTGTAACTGATTTACTTAGTTGCACAAATTTGATAGAAATGGGTAACTAATCTAACCAGTTGTACAAATTATTTAGAAATGAGCAACTGGTTGGTTAGTTGCACAAATTTGACGGAAGTGGGCAACCAAGCAAACCAGTTGCACAAATCATTTATAAATGTGCAAGTGTGTTAGTTAGTTGCACAAACTTGACAGAAATGGACAACTAATCTAACAAGTTGTATATTTTTTTTTTAGAAATGTGCAAATGGTTAACTTTGTTGCACAAATCTGATAAAAATAGACAACTAAGCAAACCAGTTACACAAATCATTTAGAAATGTGCAACTAGTTTGGCTAGTTGCTCAAACTCTGTCAGAAATGGGTAAAGAATCTAATTAGTTGCGGAAATCTATTATGTCGTGGTGGTGCACGGACAGATGCCTAGGGATAGGCTTGAGTTTGGGGGCCGATTGGACGCTAGAGGATTCGGGGAGGGATTGTGTGAAGGAAAACACACGAACACACACGATTTACCCAGGTTCGGGGCCCTCGTGAGGAGGTAAAACCCCTACTCCTGCCTGTCTGATCTATATTTGCGTATCCACCAGTGTTACAGAAGTGCTCCTTGAGCTGTGTTTCTAAACTACTAAGCTTCTAGGGAGAAGGGAGCTAGCAGAGCGTGCGGGGGAAAAATGAGCTAAGGAGGCTGCCCGCGTCCTGCCTCGTGCCCCCCGTCTCCTCTTTAAATAGAGAGAGTCCAGGGGACAAGCAGGAGACAAGGGGACAAGCAGACAAAGAGTACTATGCCCTATACACTGCTGATGAATTGACCACTGGGGTCTAATCGGCGTGCGCGACACACGCGCACTGCAGCCATGTTTGCCTGCGTCCTTGATCTTCGTTAGCTTGTCCCTTGGCCTTATCTTCTGGGATGCGGTAGCCGGTTCTGGTACAAGCCAATGATGCTTGCTCGGGCTGTCACCGAGTAGAGGATCCGAGTGATCGTCGCAGTGACCTGTCGTGGGAAGAACCGGAGGCGTTCCTGCCTGCGTCCCGGGCGTGGTGATCCGGTTTGCCCTGACCTGGGCGTCTGGGGAACGGATCTCGGCAGGGGTGCTGCAGACTCGGCAGGGAAACAATGTATCGACGCCAGCTCGTAGATGATTCGGCAGGGGAGCCATCGGTGCCGGCCTGGGAACGATTCGGCAGGGTAGCGATCTGTGGCGGACTCGGAACGATCGATCGGCAGCGTTGGACACCAGCCTGGAAATTCGGCCCACCCGGATCTGTAATATGTCGGCCCATCCGGAAGCTGGAACTCGGGCCGACCGAGTCAGGGGTATCTCGGCCCACCCGGGTCGGAGGGACCTTGGCCCAGGCAAGAAGGGAACTCGGCCCAACCGGATGAGGGGAGGCCGGTCCAGCCGGGTCTTAGGAATTCGGCCCACCCGGATCTGGGGAGACTCGGGACAGCCGGCCGCTGAAGTCCGGCCCAGCAGGGTGCTTGAGTCCGGCCCAGCCGAGTCTGGAGCTTGGGCCACCCGAGTCAAGAACTCGGGCCAGCTAGCTGCTGGAGTTCGGCCCAGGCTAGCTTCTTTCTCTCTTTTCATTTATTCCTTACCTATTTAACTTTTGTTTCTCTCTTTTAACACCGCAACCGACTCATGATTTTGGGGTACCGGGGATTACATCCCCGACACTAGTCCCCGAGGCTGCGGGGGACTCGTAGAGTCGCGCGCAGACTTACAAAAATAAATATCCAATGCCAAAATCTCCATGAAAGAATTATCTTGCCAGCATGGGCACCAGCATAAGTCCGCCGTCTAGCTATGCCTTCCAAACAAAACGCGTCATCCGGTTGACCGAGCTCACCCGAATCAACAACGAGATGGACCGTTTGTACTGGAAATGAATCGCATGTATGGGCATATTTTTTATGTCGGGTGTCAACAGCCTCTCGGTGCATATCTCATATGTCGGTATCTCGGCCACTCTGGGCACATCCCATATGTCGGTATCTCGGCCACTCTGGGCACATCCCATATGTCGGTATCTCGGCCACTCTGGGCACGTCTCATATGTCGGTTTTAGCCACTCTGGGCGTTTTCCGACATAAATGTCTCCAGCCTCTGCTGGTTTGATATGTTGGCCTCTTGGGCATATTTTTATATGTCGGTTTACCGACATCCGATGTCTCCAGCATTAGCTGGTTCGACATTTTGGCCTCTTGGGCATATTTTTTATATGTCGGTTTACCGACATCCGATGTCTCCAGCATTAGCTGGTTCGACATTTTGGCCTCTTGGGCATATTTTTTATATGTCGGTTTCTAGCCTTCCTGGGCATTACCGAAATTTGTATGCCGGCAGCATGAGCTGGACCGACATATAGCCGTCCTTGGCTGAATTTGTCATTCTGCCTTGATAGGCATTCGTCGGATGACGAGTTGAGATATTTCTCAACGCGCAATACTCAGTGAGATTTAGATATATTTTGACTCGATGCACCGAGATATTGATGCTGTGATATTCTGATAAACTTTGATAATTGAAGAATTATGATAGTCGGTAGAACCGATAAAGATTTGCGAGATGTCTGTCGATATGAGATAAATGCCGCGATGCTTTGGCGAACCGAAATAAACGGTGATTCGAGATATTGCAGGATGCCCTAATATCTTGGCGAACCGACATAAGACAGGTCGGGTTGATATGCCACTCATGATTCGGCAGGCCGATATTAAAGATCATATATAATTTGCTTCTGACACCATAATGAATCCAAGATCAATCCGAGCTTACCATGTCTCAGCAATGGACATTCCATTGATAAAACCGATTCCACCTTTTAGTGTTAGCTCAAGCATATATACATGTGAAGAATATTTGACAGAAACAGCAATTCCATTAACCGAAGTAAACTAGTTCTAGTATACGACGGAAATTAAGTCTAACAACAGATTCTATGCACCAAGAACTAGACTCGGTTTCTACCGAGTCCCCAAGTAACTTTTAACATTTTAAGAAAAAGACATGCTCCGGAGTGAACGGGGCAGTCCCCGGGTCGAAAAGCCTGATCCCGGGGAAAATAAAATAAGCACCGGGCAGCTGCCGAGTTACTTTCTATCATATTTTAGGGATACTACCAACCGACTAGACAGGCCAGTCCCCGAGTCGAAGTAATTTGGTCCCGGGGAAAACGGCTAAGCAAGATAGAAAAGGGGGCAGTCCCCGAGTAGCTTTCGGAATCAACTAACCGGGATTTGCTGATGATGCTTGCTGCTGTAGGCTGCGCCTGCCACTGCTTACAGCAGCAAGTTCGAGCTCGGGGAAGAATGGTGATGCCGAGTCCCCGAGTTGCTGAAGAGATCCCGTCCAAGTTGATGATGCCTGGGAGGCTTACGAGCACAGCGGCGGTGTTGACGTAGAACCGCCGGGCAAGCCAGGAGCACGGCCAGCCGACCGTGTCACCCCTGAGATTTGTTGACGACGTTGGCGCCGGTGACGAAGAACTTGATGAAGCGGCCCGGCGAGCGGAAACCCCGCGACGCCACGCGAGGTGCTCGCCGGAGTCGATGAAGAAGGTCCCGTCCGAAATTTGCCCAGCTAGCGCCACTACCAGCCCCACGGTGGGCGCCAACTGTCGTGGTGGTGCACGGACAGATGCCTAGGGATAGGCTTGAGTTTGGGGCCGATTGGACGCTAGAGGATTCGGGGAGGGATTGTGTGAAGGAAAACACACGAACACACACGATTTACCCAGGTTCGGGGCCCTCGTGAGGAGGTAAAACCCCTACTCCTGCCTGTCTGATCTATATTTGCGTATCCACCAGTGTTACAGAAGTGCTCCTTGAGCTGTGTTTCTAAACTACTAAGCTTCTAGGGAGAAGGGAGCTAGCAGAGCGTGCGGGGGAAAAATGAGCTAAGGAGGCTGCCCGCGTCCTGCCTCGTGCCCCCCGTCTCCTCCCCCTGGTGCTCTTTAAATAGAGAGAGTCCAGGGGACAAGCAGGAGACAAGGGGACAAGCAGACAAAGAGTACTATGCCCTATACACTGCTGATGAATTGACCACTGGGGTCTAATCGGCGTGCGCGACACACGCGCACTGCAGCCATGTTTGCCTGCGTCCTTGATCTTCGTTAGCTTGTCCCTTGGCCTTATCTTCTGGGATGCGGTAGCCGGTACTGGTACAAGCCAATGATGCTTGCTCGGGCTGTCACCGAGTAGATGATCCGAGTGATCGTCGCAGTGGCCTGACGTGGGAAGAACCGGAGGCGTTCCTGCCTGCGTCCCGGGCGTGGTGATCCGGTTTGCCCTGACCTGGGCGTCTGGGGAACGGATCTCGGCAGGGGTGCTGCAGACTCGGCAGGGAAACAATGTATCGACGCTAGCTCGTAGATGATTCGGCAGGGGAGCCATCGGTGCCGGCCTGGGAACGATTCGGCAGGGTAGCGATCTGTGGCGGACTCGGAACGATCGATCGGCAGCGTTGGACACCAGCCTGGAAATTCGGCACACCCGGATCTGTAATATGTCGGCCCATCCAGAAGCTGGAACTCGGGCCGACCGAGTTAGGGGTATCTCGGCCCACCCGGGTCGGAGACCTTGGCCCAGGCAAGAAGGGAACTCGGCCCAACCGGATGAGGGGAGGCCGGTCCAGCCGGGTCTTAGGAATTCGGCCCACCCGGATCTGGGGAGACTCGGGACAGCCGGCCGCTGAAGTCCGGCCCAGCAGGGTGCTTGAGTCCGGCCCAGCCGAGTCTGGAGCTTGGGCCACCCGAGTCAAGAACTCGGGCCAGCTAGCTGCTGGAGTTCGGCCCAGGCTAGCTTCTTTCTCTCTTTTCCTTTATTCCTTACCTATTTAACTTTTGTTTCTCTCTTTTAACACCGCAACCGACTCATGATTTTGGGGTACCGGGGATTACATCCCCGACATATTATAAATGTGCAACTGGTTTTACTTAGTTACTCAAATCTGATAAAAATAAACAACTAATCTAACCAGTTGCACTTTTAAGAAATAAAAGATATATCTAGATACCGCCAAAAAGTCTATTGCAAACACACATTTTTGTCTCTCAAGAACAACCCACCTCCAAAACAAAATATTAATAAATAGAAAAATAAAGATGAAAAGCTCAACCACGCACAAACACATAGGTGAAAAGCACACACCTCGCTCATGAACGGGCAAAGGAAAATAAAACACAAAAAGGCGACAAACTTCTAGATAGTCTAGAAAGTCTATTATTTCTCAAAAAAACCAACAATGATAACCGATTACCAGTTACTACAAAAAGAAACTCAGTCTCAGTGTTTGGAAATCATAACTCGCATTGGTCGCTCTGTATACCGAGACCTTAAAAAAAAATTAGCGAATGATATCTAGCACTTTCGGGAAAAAAGGTGCATCATATTGCATTGAGAAAAATAGAACGGGAGAACCACTATTTTTAGCAAAATTTCAAATGAGGGAGACACGGTACAAGCCTTTCTTTTCTTTGAAGCGTATGGAGCTGGAAGGAAAAAACAGAAAATAGCAAAATCAAAAGTCCCGTAGGCCAACAACCTAGATAGGAAACACATTCAGCCCAACAAGAGACTACTCAAATGATGAAAAAGGCCCAGGACGGCATGGACACTGCAAACACATCAGCGTTAAAGTAAAAATCAACCGATCCTATGGCTAGTCTCATCGACTGAGATGTAACAAATTCTCAGGTAACTAAGACATAGCAAATCCGTTTTTTTGAAAGCAGGCTTGTATAGTTGTTGTTCGGACTAGTCGTAGGCTTGTATAGTTGTAACTCTTTTTATTCTATCAATGCACCGAGACACATGCTTTTTGTTTCCTTGGAAAAAAAAATACACCGAACCATGGAGACATGGGCCTTTCGTTTCCTTGGAAAAATATGTGGAACCACAACATCCTTAATCTTAAATTTCTTGTTATATTTTTGAAGTCATGCTATTAGGGTAATGACTAATTACCACAAATAAAAGTGAAATTGTGTACTTAGGCATGTTTCTGTCAAATTTCCAGAAGGGACCATAATAATTTCATGAAAACAGGTCAGCCAATAATCATTTGACCTACTGAGTCGGCGAGGTTATCTTCTAATTGGCACATTCACCCAGTTATTTGATTATTAAGTTCACATGTGCATTACTACCGACACTGAGAACACGAGCACCGGTTCATTAAACTCATAAACATTCAACACAACATATGATTATCTTCCTTCATAAGCATGGGCAGACTGTCAAACTATAATCACAAAATAACTACTACGTACTTTATACTCAAAAGGCAGTACCATAGTGGCATGCACATTTATTCCAAATATAGCATACAGCAAGCAAGCAAGCACACTCCGGAGACTGAATTTTCATCTTCCATGAAGATGGTGCCGTTGTTCCCTGCCCTCTTCTTCATCCTTGGTCTCATCTTCACTCAATCTGGAAGTTGAAGTGTGTAAGTGCAAAATAATTTGAAAATGGAAGAAACTGAAGTAAGGTTGAAAAGTTAGGAAATATGTTACCCCAAGCCGCTTCTTTGTATGATCAAGCAAAAATTGTGGCTCCAGTTTGGTTTGTGTATAAGCATCGATCTTGTTCACTTCCTGTAACATACAAAATTGCAGTTAAACATTTGATCCCCTTGGCAAATAATTGCAAAGAAATTGATTCGCGTTAGACAATCACAGACTTGACAGACAATGTGAAAAAACTTATAAACATGAGAAAGATCTGGCATCATTTAGAATTACCTCGATGAATTTCTGAATGTTAGGCTTGCCCTTGGTGATATCGTAGTTTTTGATACTAGAAAAGAATATCTGAAACCTTTCGATGAATGGCACATATGCAATGTCCACCTGTGCAGCAGTTAACGTCGTAACAAGACCACATGTCAACCACAAATCTTTGAGGAGTTCTTTCCTCGGACACAAATTAAAGGGATCAGGGACAGATGTAACATACCAAACTGAACTGGCCGAGGAAGAAAGGGCCATCGGTGAACTTCCCCAGGGCAGCTTCTATTTTATCCAGCGCAGTAACTAATGAAAGATAATGCATAAGATTTTACAATATGACTACAAACTGCAGCCTGAAGAACTTACAAGTAGAGCTCCTTTCTTTTACCAGTTTCCTGTGACACATCTCCCTTGGAGGTTATGGATGAGTATAGTGCTTTATTGAACTCGTCAGTATACCCAAGCAGCTCCTCAGCAAACTGCTTCTTTGCAGAATCCTGCCAATTTATGAATGCAAACGTTAATACTACCGAGAAATTGATGGACTGCCATTTTACAAGTATCACGCTCACGATGGTTCAGTATACATACATCAGGAAGCAACGCTGGGCCTTCGAAATTGCTGTCGATGTACTTGACCAAATCCAAGCTCTCTCCTTTCACCTCGTTGTTATGCTCCAGCGAAGGCACCTGCCGAAAATTGCAGGTATATAAGTGTGGATGAAGATGAGAGATACAGTGGAATGCATCACTGAAACAGTGTAACAGATTGTACACGTGAGACAAAATTGAGGTTAACAATACCTTGTTCCCTGGGTAAACCTTCTCCTTGTACCAAGCCGGCCTGTCTGCCAGATCGATCCCGACTATCTTGATCTTGTCCTGCAAACCCTGGAAAAGAAAGCATGTACCAAACAGAACCAGTCAATTCAGGTGTAAAAATGATTCAGTTTTCTTAGCACAGCAGCAACAAAGGTATGAATAGCGTACCTTGTAGTTCCTGGCAATCCAGGCGCGCTGCGCGTACGGGCAGTGATATGCAACATACAGCCTTCACGAAACAAGAAAAAAAAAAGGAAACAATTTAGCCCTTGATCTGTGCAGATTGCAGAATCGAAAAGTGACACAGGATGCGTCTGAATTGCAAATTCATTTCTTGTCCGGTTGAATTGTACCTGGTCGTGCCGTCGAAGAGGGGAGGGGGCTCCGAGGTGGAGGTCAGGGAAGGGGGCAGATTTTCTTTCGGGGAGCTGCACAAGTTCAGATTGAGAAACGATTCGAGTTAGCTAGTCGAGAATCCGAGGCAATAGATTATTCTGCGCCGGCGATTTGTCCTACTCCCTGTCAAAAAAAAGATTAGTCCTACTCACATGACCGGTGCAGCGGCGGCGGCGGCCATGGCGACGGTTCGAGAGGAAGTCTTGGCGGCTAGGCGGTGGAGGTGGCGGTGGGCTGTTCGTCGCGAGCGGCGGATCTTTATACACGGCGTCAGCGATGTCGGGACGGGAGGGGTAACGGAGGTGGAGGCGGGCGTCAGTGGTGACAAGGGCCAAGGGAAAGCGAGAGAATTCATGGCGGAATAAATGCCGTTTCGACACGTCGATTCGGGATGATGCTCCATGGATGTGGCCAAGTCAGTTGTGGGCCGGTGTGACACTGTGACCGGCCGGCCGGCCTCACTTGGACGCGATCGCGGTGCAGGTACCGGGGGGCTGCTTTGTCGGCTGGCCCCTCTAGACACGTTTCGCGACGTGCGGACTGGAGCGGCACACGTCGACAAGTTGTCACTCATGCGACTGTATTCGTCCTTTTCTTGCGCGGGTGAGGTGCATTCATCTGTAATCGGAACAGTGACAAGAGCTTTGCTAGTTAGCGGTATTCTAACCACCTTCTCCCCACTAGCAACCGCCACACCTGCTCCGTCACCGCCACTGCGTGAACGGTGGACGATTGAACTGCTTGCCACAGCTCCTCAGTCCTCACAAACAGCGTCGCTCAGGTGCTGCCCTGCCTCAGTCTCTTTCACCCCCGGACAGCATCTCCACGGGAGGTCGTAAAAGAGGCCGTAAAGTTTAATTGGGGCGTCGGACAGAAAAACAGGCCACACCGGGGGTCGCAAAGACTTTATCCGGCCCAAATCTGTCCGGCACCGCGAACAGGACCTCCAACTTTGGGGGCTGCCTTCGCGGTGCCGGACACTGTCCGGCCCGAGCCTCTGACAGGGATGGCCCGCCTGTCATACACACGAGCGGTTTCTTCCCCGGTGTAATGAGTGGTGTAAATGCTGCCGCTTTCCCAAGCGACACGCAGGCGGGGTTCGAGGTGCCACCCGTGCTGCACGACGGGGAGTTCCCCGGCCTCAGCTTCGCTCTGGTGGCGTCGGCCACCGATATCGAGCGGGACTCCCCCGGCTTCCTGGAGACCGTGGAGCTCTCGGCGATGGCGGCCTCGGCCTCCACCTCCGCCGGCGCCGCCAGCACGTCCACCTCCTGGGCGCATCACGACGGCGCGTCCACCTCGCGGGCGCATCACGACGGTGCGTCCACCTCCCGCGCCGATTCCTCCTCCACCCTCATCCTCCTCGACGACAGCGACGACACCTTCGACTCAGGGGCGAAGCTCCCCATAGGGCAAGGTAGGGCAACCGCCCTACCTTGATTTTTCGCGAAAACATTCTTATGCATATGTTTTTTCTGAACATTTTGAGTGGTCGTACGTCAAAAACGGACATCGTATGAGAAAGTTATGCTTATTTTAGTAAAAACTACACAAAATCGATTCCGGACTAAAAATAAGGATAAGATCTAGCATAATCAAAAACCAATTCTTTCTATTTTCAATAGCTAATTCTAAGTCTAACGAAACCCGAAACTAAATTTTAAAAAAGATGGTTTATAGCCCCTATTAAAAGTTGTCAATTGCGCAGAAAATAACATCATAGTTCTAAGTACAGATGAAATGAGAACAAATATAGAAAATCAAGAAAAGGGGGAGAGAGGTCAGTGCTAATATATTTTTACAGCGTGGAAACGTTTTATATCGCTATAACCTTTATTATCAAAAAACTGATGTCGTATGAGAAAGCTATGCTAATTTTAGTAAATAATGCGTAAAATCGATTCTGGACTAAAAATAAGGATAAGATCTAGCCTAATCAGAAACAAACTCTTTCTACTTTCAATAGCGAATTCTAAATCTAACAAAACCTGACGCTAAATTTGAAAACGATGGTTTATAGCCCCTATTGAAAGGTGTCAATTGCATAGAAAATGACATCACAATTCTAAGTACGAATGAAATGATAATAAATACAGAAAACAAGAAATGGGGGAGAGAGAAGGTCACTGTTGATTTATTTTTACAGTGGAAATCTTATACTATATTGCTATAGCCTTTATTATCACCAATTTTGACAATTGTTTAATTGAATTATCTTAAGAAGTTTTTTGAATTCTTTTGTCTTGATGACTATAGAGACTCATTTTATAGATTCAATGTGAATAACCTTGCTCGTATTACAAAGATTTGATGATGTTCTAAATCGAGTGAGGGCCTATCAAAAGTATTTATCGAGAAAATAATGATAGATTTTCCATTGGTATTTTAGATTTTACTTATACTGAAATATATTTATATTTCTATATACTAAATGATTATGAATCATATATTTAGTGTTAATGTCTTGATTTTATTTCAGTCTATGAATCATTTTTTTGAGTTCGCCCTACCTCAAAAAAATTTCGTCCTTCGCCACTGCTTCGACTGGTCCGTCGCCTCAGAGTAGATTTAGTTTTAGTTTTTAGTTTAATTTCGTTCAAATATTGTAATATAACAAAATTTGAATGAAATTGTAACCATTTCGCAGATTTTGTTTTTTCTAATTGAGTTTGGAGAATTCGTTTAGGGGGTGCCGGTGTGGGAGGGAAAAAAAGCGCCGGACAAGTGTCCGGCACGCCCCATGTGCCGGACACAATTTAGGCGCTCCCCGTGGAGATGCTCTAAACCCCCTACTGTGGAGCTTCTTCTCCGCCGTTGACAAACGGACCCCGCACCTAAAAGACATCGGCAACCGCACCCCCACCCCTAAGTTCAGGGTGAGCCTCCGCCGCTCGCCGTGGTTCCGAGTGCGCTAGGGCCGGCTTGTCATACACACGAGCGGTTTCTTCCCCGGTGTAATGAGTGGTGTAAATGCTGCCGCTTTCCCAAGCGACACGCAGGCGGGGTTCGAGGTGCCACCCGTGCTGCACGACGGGGAGTTCCCCGGCCTCAGCTTCGCTCTGGTGGCGTCGGCCACCGAGATCGAGCGGGACTCCTCCGGCTTCCTGGAGACCGTGGAGCTTTCGGCTATGGCGGCCTCGGCCTCCACCTCCAGATAGCCTAAAGATGCTCACTCTCCAGATTGTTCAAGCCGGCCAACCCAAGGCGGACATATCCGTCCGGCTTCAGGGCACCTCCATCCGGCTTGAGGGGAGCCGGACCTACCAACCGACCAGTCCGTACCAGTGGGCCAGCCTCATATAACCGTCGCCTGTGAACAGTACGCCCTGTCGGGCGTTTCCTCTACAACGCCATGATGATCCGGCTCAAGCCGGACTGCACTGTAGATGATGTTCATAGGAGCATTCATGTAATCTCCTTGTAACCCCAAACCCTAGCCCGCTGCCTTTATAAGGCGGGCTAGAGCCCCCTGCGAGGGGCAGATTCTCACAGACAGATAGACACACTCGCGCCCACGACGAACATCATCTTCTACCTCTAGCCGGCTGGATAGTCAAGCCGGCCACCACCAGAAACAGCTCCAGGAGCACCTTTGTAGCCCGAATCTTGTGATCTTGCAATAAGAAAGCATAAGTGCAGGACATAGGGGTGTTACCTCCACACGAGGGCCCCGAACCTGGGTACATCGCGTGTGTTTGCCGTGCTTGTTACCCAATCCCGCGCGAACACTATCGTTGCCTTGTGTTAGCACCCGTTTTTGCTAGGTCCCGGGTTCAAGCTCACTCAGGAGGAGATGGCGACTCGGTGGTGATCCGGCAGAAACCAACCTGGCATACCCAGAACTCGGCTTAGTCATAATCCGGGTCACAGGTTCAAGCTCACTCGGAAGGAAATGGTGACTCGGAGAGAACCTGGGGTGGTGACCCGGCAGGAGTTAACCCGGCATAGCCAGAACCCGGCGCAGGCTAGACTTGAGCTTCCTGAAGATTCCAGAAGCCGCATTGGAGAAGCCGGACGCGAGGTTGTTTAACGCTTGCAAAGCCCAAAAACAAGAGTCGGTTGATGATAGAACGAGTTCGGGGTCAACCCGGAAGGACAGAAGGTGACTTTCCAAAAGAAGCTGGAGATGACATTTGAATTCGAGTCCAGTACATCTCCGGCCCGGAATTTTACCTAGTTTAGAAATAGAAACCGACCTATATCATGAGTTGTAATCCTTGTAGAAGTACAATGCTTGTACGGGAAAGTCCAGCCGCCTCGCTATATATATGTAGGAGGTGACGGCCGATTGAAATTAAGCACACAATCGACAATCAATACAAACCCTACTTTTTACCCTCGAAACCCTTGTTCCTGCTTCCGTTATTCGGCGACTTCATGTGAGTTCATCGAGTATCGACAATCGAGTTGAGAGCGGTCGAATCCGGCTTAACTCGACCAATCGTCGCCAGCATCCTCCGACGGGGTCCCTCCCGAGGTGCTGGGGCATCTGGTTCCAAAAGTACCGGCTTGTTGTCTTGCGTATCGCGCTACAGGCCGGTCTCCCGCGGGGCGAGTTGCGAAGTATCTTCCCCGGCACCGCGGGTACACGAGGACGTGTTCGTGTGATGCGTTTTTAGCGCAACACACTTTTTGGCGACTCCGCTGGGGAAATTTCTAACCTAAATCGGGCAACAATGACCGGTTCTAAGGCTACAGATCTGTCCGGCATCACCACCGACAACATCATCAAGCCTGCTCTCAAGGATTTGTCGGAGGCCCAACGCCAAGGTCTGGATGAGTGGAAGAAGAAGAGAAACGAGGAGTTCGAGGCACTGCGACTCAAGCGGGAACAGGAAGACGAAGAGTTGTACTTGGCCAGCTTCAAGTTAGATCGGCAAGGTGTAACCGCGCCGATCAAGGAGCCGGAATATGTACCTCTGAACATCGGCACCGACAAACCCGCTGTAAGTAACAGTACCTTTTCTTCTGAGCAATTAGCCGAGATTCAGTTTCATGTTTCACAAGGTACGAGCAATGTTTATGATCTGATGCTGGAACATGAGAGGGCTAAGAAGAACACTATCCAAGGCCAGACATCGGACATACAACCGATGAGCCCGCACAGGGAAAACCGGCTTGTCAACCCGCTACCTTGTCCCACTCCAATCCAGAGTTCACCGTACCCGGCGGGACAGACGGGACCAGCGGTGCGGCTTCTGGGGCGCGGGTCAATGCCGAACTCAGATTCGGCTCCTTGGGTGCAAGCCGGCCCTGTGGCCAATTCTGCTCCTGTTCCGGGTCAATCGGCTAACATGGAAGATTTAGTGGTCGAGTTCAGGAAAAAATTGGATCAGATAGCATATGATAAATTCGGGTTTATGCCTAAACATAGAACTTATGTTAAACCCTATCCCGAATATTTTGATTTACAACCCTACCCACCTGGCTATAGAGTCCCCGAGTTTTCCAAATTTAATGGGGTGGATAATAAGTCGACATGGGAACATATTAGTCAATATTTGTCTCAATTTGGCGAAGCTAATCATGATCATATCAAAGTTCGTTTGTTCTCTTTGTCGTTAACCGGGGTTGCTTTTTCTTGGTTTTCGGCTTTAGCTCCTAATTCTACACACACTTGGTTTCACTTGGAGAAAAAGTTTCATGAGCACTTCTATGCCGGAGAGATCGAGTTGAAGTTGTCCCATCTTACATCGGTTAGGCAGAAACATGATGAATCGGTATCCGATTATATCAAGAGATTTAGAAACACAAGAAACCGATGTTATAGCTTGGTGATAACTGAAAGAGATATGGCCGACTTGGTTTTTAACGGGTTGAGAACGTATCTAAAAGAAAAGCCAGAAGGACACGAGTTTTCCACTGTCGAGCAGGTTCAGGAGAGAGCTCTGGCTCATGAAAGCCGAGTTAACGAGTCCAAGGATTCGCATCGGATGAGCAGGAGTCGGCTTAACGCTATTGAACACGATGCCGACTCCGATGATGAAACCGATGTCTACATAGCCGAGTTTGTTTGGCCGAGTAAAGCCAAACCCTATATGTGTGATGACCTAAAGCCAGTTCGTAAGAACCGGGATGATGAGGTGAAGTGTAGTTTTGACGTAGGCAAATGTGATAGAATATTTGATGCCTTGTTAAAAGACAAAATGATCCGAGTTAACCATGTTATCCCGTCACTTGATGAATTGAGGCGACGTGCTTATTGCAAGTATCACAACTCTTTCTCTTATGCTACTAATGATTGCAATGTCTTTCGTCGACAGATTCAATCGGCTCTCAATGATGGACGATTGAGCTTTGCCATCATGGCCATTGACACACAGCTGTTCCCAATGAACGTGCTAGATCTCGAGGGAAAGAAAATTCTTCTTCGGCCATAAGCGGCCGAAGGCGCTAACAAATCTAATGTGGTTATTGGTGAGCCCAGGAAAGAAGCCGGCAACAAGGAATCAAGAAGAGAGATCACATTGAGCCGGCAACCCGATGGAAAGGAGGTTATCAAGATCACCGTCAAAAACTCCACACTCGGGGGGCTACAACCACCAGCAAGAGAATCAACACCCCGGTTCATGAAGCCCAGGAACCCGGAAGTCGGCAAGTGGAAGACAAATCAGGTTGAATACAAGCCAAAGAAGATCAAACCGACTTTTGACATGCTGCTGAATAAATATGTGCGCCAGGCCGGGTCTAAGGTAACTCGGCAACATGGGAAGCGACCTCGGTCACCATCTATCGAGGGAAGTTACCGGCATCAGGAGTCGGCTGGGGAGTCTAAGCGTCAAGTAACCCGGCAAACTGTGCAAAGCCGACTCGTGTATCCCGGTGATTCTAAGCGTCAAGTAACCCGGCAAACTGTACAAAGCCGACTCGTGTATCCCGGTGATTCCTCGTATTGGCGAGTCAAGGAGCAAGGAGCCAAAGCAGCCGACATAGAGGGGGGGTTGATCCCGGACAAATCATTGGTCATTGGGACGCATGTGTTGAAACTGAAGGACCCGGTTACTTGCTATCGTGCCTAAAGCGACATCCAGTGATCATGAAGCCGGATCCAGCCAAACCGAAGTAACTAGACCCCGGGATCCAAAATATACCCAGCCGAAGTGGTGCCCGCCGGGTATAACGAAAACACAGAAGCGGAAGCTGCAAAGGGCAAGGAACCGGGAAAAGGCAGAAAAGGAGGTTGAGCAAGCTAGAGACGCCGAGTTCAACGCTGAAAGACCAATGGTGTCGGCTCAAGTATGGGTACCAAAACCGACTCCTCCAACAACTCCATTGATGATTACACCGAGTTCTGCTGAGAACAACGAAACGGGGCCGGTTTCGGTACCGGCCATTACTTATTCGTCATGGGCGGATGAAGTGGAAGCAGCGGATTTGGAAGCAAAGGACAAGCCGGCAACAGATGAGTCGGATACCGAGTCAGCAAATGGAGACTCGGCAGAGGATTCGACGGGCGAGGAGCTGGCAGGAAATGAGTCGGAAAATCTACCAGATGAAGATTTACTGGATTACGAGAGTACGCCGACTCGGGTAAGTATGGACATTAACATGGTATATTATTTGCCTGCTGAATTCCGTGCTGTAGAAGAAGAAGCCGAGGTAGCACAGCTCAACTTCGGGCCCAAGAATGTCGTCTTCGAGAAACCTGAGGGACCGGTTAAGCACCTTAAACCTTTGTACATCAGAGGACATATCAACGGGAAGCCGGTTACCAGGATGATGGTTGATGGAGGCGCTGTGGTAAACCTAATGCCGTATTCCATCTTCAAGAAATTACAATTAGAGGATGATGATCTCATGAGGACGAACATGGTATTGAATGGGTTCGAAGGAGGAGAAGGAGTAGAGGCCAAAGGAGTTATTAGTCTGGAGCTCACAGTGGGAAGCAAGACTTTGGCTACTGCATTCTTTGTTGCTGAGGTGCAAGGGAATTACAATGTGTTACTCGGACAAGATTGGCTCCATGCAAATCAGTGTGTGCCATCTACCATGCACCAGCAACTTGTGCAATGGATCGACGATGAGATTGAAATCGTTCATGCTGATAACTCGGCATGTATTGCTTTAGCCGAGTCCATTGTTGATTGGCAACACTCCAATGTCACATGTCTTTCGGGACGTGATTTATCCGGGTTCGATTTCCTGAGTGCTACCAGGGACGGATTCGTGCCAGTATCCTTAAAGCCGGTTGGAGGTAATCGGCTGCAACTCAAGTAAATGGATCCCAACAACGATGAGTGGTTGCAGAAGCGTCTGAACAAGTATCGGGCAGAAAGGAACGATATGTGCGAAGCAATTGAAGAACCAGACGACATGGATAAGTTGGGACAAGGTTTTAAGTCGGCCGACCCGCTCGAAGAAGTGGATATCGGGGATGGCACTGTTCCCAGGCCGACATTTGTAAGCCGGAATTTAGAAGCCGATTATAAATCCGAGTTAATCGTGCTAGTAAAGGAATACGTGGACTGCTTTGCCTGGGAGTACCACAAGATGCCCGGGTTAAGCCGAGAGCTCATTGAGCATCGGTTACCGATAAAAGCCGGTTTCAGGCCATATAAGCAACCGGCTCGCAAATTCAACCCGGCGATATATGACCGTATCAAAGAAGAGATTGGCCGGCTTCTAAAGGCCAATTTTATCCGGCCTTGCAAATATGCCGAATGGATTTCCAATATTGTGCCAGTCGAGAAGAAAGGATCCGGTAAGATCAGGGCATGCATAGACTTCAGAGATCTAAACCGAGCTACGCCCAAAGATGAATATCCTATGCCAATAGCCGACATGCTTATCAATGATGCCTCGGGACACCGAGTCATCAGCTTTCTGGACGGAAACGCGGGATACAATCAAATATTCATGGCCGAAGAGGACTCGGCCGAGACAGCGTTTCGCTGCCCCGGGTTCGTTGGTCTATTCGAGTGGACAGTAATGACCTTTGGATTGAAGAATGCCGGTGCCACATATCAGAGAGCGATGAACTTAATATTTCACAATCTTCTTGGAGTCATACTGGAAGTGTACATTGATGACGTGGTCGTTAAATCGGACGGCGAGTTAAATCATTTGGCTGATTTATGCCTCACGTTTGAAAGGATGAGGAAGTATGGGCTCAAGATGAACCAGTTGAAGTGTGCTTTTGGTGTGTCGGCTGGGAAGTTTCTCAGTTTTATCATACATGAATCCGGCATAGAGATTGACCCGCCAAAGATTGAAGCTATCCAGAAAGTACAGGCGCCGACTTGTAAAAAGGACATGCAGAAATTGCTAGGCAAGGTAAATTATTTGAGAAGGTTTATTACTAACTTGTCTGGAAAAGTTGATGCATTCACATAGATACTTCGGCTCAAAAATGATGACGAGTTCACCTAGGGGCCAAGGCAGCAAGAGGCATTTGAGAGAATAGAATCTTGCTTGTTAAACCTCCGGTTCTGAGGAAACCGACTCGTGGTTTACCGTTCCGGCTTTATATTGCTGCCGAGGAAAAGGTGATTGGGGCAGCTTTAACTCAAGAGGCCGAAGGACAGGAATACGTCATCACATACTTAAGTCGGCGACTACTGGATGCCGAGTCCAGGTATAGATTTGTGGAAAGGTTGTGCCTATCCCTTTATTTTGCTTGCACCAAATTGCGCCATTATCTCTTATCTAGTGAGTGCAAATTCTTAGTCGGACCGATGTCCTCAAACACATGATACATAGGATGATTCTCAGTGGACGAATCGGCAAATGGGCGTATGGGTTGATTGAATATGATTTGGCCTATGAACCTCTCAAATCTATGAAAGGCCAAATTGTAGCCGACTTCATCGTCGAACATCGGATTGACCTGGAGCAAGAAACCGACTTAAATGTTGTGTCGGCTGTACCGTGGAAACTTTATTTTGATGGTTCAGTTTGCAGTAGCGGACAAGGGGTCGGCATTGTGTACATTTCACCCCACGGTACTATCTTTGAAGCCTCTTGTCGTCTTGATTATTTTTGCACTAACAATGAAGCCGAATACGAAGCTCTTCTATTCAGATTGGAGATTTTAAAGGACGCAGGGGTAGCTCATGTTGAGGCATATGGTGATTCACTGCTTATTTTCCAACAAGTGGCCAAGATCTTCCAGTGCAATAGTGGATCACTCAACATATATCTTGACAGATGCCTGGATATAATATCGACTTTGGATTACTTTTCGATATCTCATGTGTCCAGGCAGGAAAACTGGCTTGGTAACGAGTTGGCACAGCAGGCATCAGGCTGTCATGTCGGTAGAGGAATATTTTTCACAACAGGGAAGCCGGTGCTAGCTGTTATCAACAACGTGGAAGCCGGAGGAAAAGCCGGGTTATCTGATTCGGCTCTGGAGGAACTTGGCGAAACCCGGTCAGCTGATTGGAGGACACCTATCATTGATTATTTGAAGAATTTGAGTCAGAAAACGGATAGGGTTGTCCAGAGGCTTGCTTTTAAATATGCTTTGATAGATGACGAGTTATATCGCCGAACAGCTGATGGTCTTCTTCTTAAATGCCTGGATGAAGATCAATCTCGGGTTGCCATGGGAGAAGTACATGACGGTTTATGCGGGACACATCAGTCGGCTCACAAAATGAAGTGGATGCTCAGACAAGCCGGATTTTATTGGCCGACGATGATTAATGACTGCTTCCGATACTACAAGGGATGTGAAGCGTGCCAGAAATTCTGAGATATTCAGTTAGTGCCGGCTTCATTTCTTAATCCGGTACTAAAGTTGTGGCCTTTTCGAGGATGGGCGCTGGATTTTGTTGGTATGATAAACCCGGCTTCATCCAAAGGGCATCGGTTTGTGTTAGTTGATACTGATTATTTCACCAAGTGGTCTGAAGCAGTACCCCTCAGGAATATGACCCACAAGGAGGTAATTCAATTTATCACAAAGCATATTGTCCATAGATTTGGTATCCCGTAGACTCTCACTATAGATCAAGGTACCTCCTTCATGGCTAAAGAGGTGAAAAAGTTTGCCGAGTCACTCGGGATCAAGATGCTCAGCTCATCTCCGTATTACGCTCAAGCCAATGGACAAGCCGAGTCAAGCAACAAAATTCTGATCAAGTTGATTAAGAAGAAAGTACAAGACTACCCGAGAAGGTGGCATGAGGTACTGTCTGAGGCATTATGGGCTCACCGGATCTCAAGGCATGGTGCAACCAAGGTAACTCCTTTCGAGTTAGTTTATGGACAAGAAGCCGTTTTACCAGTAGAAGTAAATCTGGCTGCTTTGAGGTTCGCTAAGCAAAACGATTTGTCGGCTGAGGATTATCACAATTTGATGATGGATAACATAGACGAGGTAGCCGACAAACGTATAAAGGCATTGAAGGACATTGAGAAGGAGAAGTTGCGGGTAGCGAAAGCTTATAACAAGAGAGTCCGGCTTAAGGATTTTCAAATTGGCGACTTAGTCTGGAAAGTTATATTGCCAATCGGTTCAAAAAGCCGAAGATTCGGCAAATGGTCGCCGAGTTGGGAAGGGCCACTGCGAGTCGTAAGGATTATACCCGGTAACTCATATCTGGTGGAAACGTTGGAGGGCAACATATTGCCTCGAGCTATCAATGGGAAATACTTGAAGAAATTCCACCCAAGCGTGTGGCAAACTGCATGAACCGGGGGGCATGTGGCCGATGAGCTTAAGCATCGCCCTTAGACAAATCTTCTACATCGAATATTTTCTAGTACGCAAGCTTTACTAGAAAACAGGGGGGCATGTGTTAGCACCCGTTTTTGGCAGGTCCCGGGTTCAAGCTCGCTCAGGAGGAGATGGCGACTCGGTGGTGATCCGGCAGAAACCAACCCGGCATACCCAGAACTCGGCTTAGTCATAATCCGGGTCACAGGTTCAAGTTCACTCGGAAGGAAATGGTGACTCGGAGAGAACCTGGGGTGGTGACCCGGCAGGAGTTAACCCGGCATAGCCAGAACCCGGTTTAGTCAGAACCCGGTTGTCAGAACCCGGCGCAGGCTAGACTTGAGCTTCCTGAAGATTCCAGAAGCCGCATTGGAGAAGCCGGACGCGAGGTTGTTTAACGCTTGCAAAGCCCAAAAACAAGAGTCGGTTGATGATAGAACGAGTTCGGGGTCAACCCGGAAGGACAGAAGGTGACTTTCCAAAAGAAGCTGGAGATGACATTTGAATTCGAGTCCAGTACGACTCCGGCCCGGAATTTTACCTAGTTTAGAAATAGAAACCGACCTATATCATGAGTTGTAATCCTTGTAGAAGTACAATGCTTGTACGGGAAAGTCCAGCCGCCTCGCTATATATATGTAGGAGGTGACGGCCGATTAAATTAAGCACACAATCGGCTATCAATACAAACCCTACCTTTTACCCTCGGAACCCTTGTTCCTGCTTCCGTTATTCGGCGACTTCGCGTGAGTTCGTCGAGTATCGACAATCGAGTTGAGAGCGGTCGAATCTGGCTTAACTCAACCAATCGTCGCCAGCATCCTCCGACGGGGTCCCTCCCGAGGTGCTGGGGCGTCTGGTTCCAAAAGTATCGGCTTGTTGTCTTGCGTATCGCGCTACAGGCCGGTCTCCCGCGGGACGAGTTGCGAAGTATCTTCCCCGGCACCGCGGGTACGCGAGGACGTGTTCGTGTGACGCGTGTTTAGCGCAACACCTTGCTCCACAAACTTCCCCATCTCTGATGGGTATGCCGTGCTATCCACCACGACATTTGGCGCCCACCGTGGGGCAAGCGACGAGCGGAGTCATGTTCTGCGCTGGATCCCGTTCCGTTGATGACCGACGCGTCGTCTCCGGCCTCGTGCTCTCCATCGGCTCCAACGGCTGCATCATCGACAACACCAGGAGCTTCGCCGACGTGGGCTTCACCAGCGGAGGCATCGTCGTCACCTTCGGCGATTTCCCCGTCTACGTAGCCGTCTCCGCGAAGGAGTACTCGGAGGAGGTTCTCACATGCTTGGCTCCATCGGCCTTCGACGCCGGCACATGCAACTGCAAGTCCTCCTTCGATCACCTCGACTTCGGCAGTACGGACCGCGACGACACCAAGTTCATCTACGCTGAGGTGCACATGGTCGAGCGCGCGGCTGCGGGAGGCGCCGTCGGCAAAACCGTCCACGAGGGTGGCGAACTTTCTCAACTCCAACGCAACCTTGAGGCAGACTTCGAGCTGCTGAGCACACCGATCGTGCCGGGTGCAGATCCGACTACAGTAGCAGCCGAGCTCGAGAAGATGCGCCAGCACATGTATGACAATGCGCTCCACCTCGCCTCAACGCAGCGCCGGCTCAACGCTACGATGCGCGAGTGCAACACCATCCATGGCTTCGAACCGGCTAGAAGCAACACGAACGCGCTAGACGAGGTCAGCGCAGAGGAGGGAACCTGTGCGGCGCCATGGACCGCGCCAGGAACGACTACCCCGACATCATCCAACCGGAGTATAGCCGCCCGGTCCAAAACATGAAGGCGGCGAAGATAGCGGCCGCCGAACTCCCTCATCTTCAGGGCGAAGAGCTACGCCAGCAAATGTAATGAGTTCAAGAGCTCGTCGCTAGGGCCAACTGGCTGCAATGGGATACCGAGCCGGCCGGGAGCAGAGACTTAGCTCTCCACGTTCCCCCTCCCGGCTATGACGCGGCCGGCAAGTCCAAGCAAGGCTACGAGGCATCATCAACCAGCCGCGGCAGGGAAAAGAACAAGCAACCACGAGCTCATCGCGAGAGGAGTGTGAGTTCACACCCACGAGACCACGGCCATGTTCCGGCTGGACGACATGAAGATGGCGACGACAACAACCCACGGGCCGGCCACAGCGTCAAGGAGCGGATCGGCTACAAGGTCACCATCGACCAACGCCTGGGACCACTGGGACCCGAAACCAGCAACGACGCTCGCCAACACATCAAGTCGCTCAAGGTGTCAAGCATCATCGAGGAGGAAGATGTTGCCGCGCATCGTTGTTTCGGACCACGCATCCGAACCGAGCAATTTCCGAAGGGATTTACGCTCCCAAGGGACACACCCAAGTACAACGGCACCACCAGGCCGGAAGACTGGCTGGCTGACTACATCACCGCAGTCGGCATCGCAGGCGGAAACAAGCGAGTGGCCATGTGCTACGTGCCGCTCATGCTCTAGGGATCGGCTCGAACCTGGCCGAACAGCCTCCCGGCGGAAAGCGTCAACAGCTGGCTGGACTTCGAGGAAGTATTCAATCGCAACTTCACCGGCACCTACCTGCGCCCAGGCAACGCACAGCTGCTCGCGATGTGCAAGCAGAAGGAAGACGAGTCGGACCGTGCCTACCTCACCCAGTGGACTAGCCTACGTAACTCATGCGAGGGAATCTTGGAGTTTCAAGCTGTCCAGTACTTCGTCCAAGGCTGCCGGGATCAGACGCTACTCCGGCACAAACTCCTAAGGAAGAATCCGAAGACCATGGCGCACTTAATGGCCATCGCCGACGAGTACGTCACCGCCAATGCGGCCATGACCAATCCGATTCGACTCGACGAAGCCGGCGGGATCGTCATGGACGGGCCGACTCCACGTCGAGGCCGGACGGAAACGCAAGAAGGAGGAAGATCAACCCGGCGCGATTCCGACGCGTCCGGCAAACGCAAGTCTACTGACGAGCGCGTCGAGTCCAAGGTCGTCGCCACTACAGTGGGGAGACCGGCTGGTGGCTTCGATAGCCGTTGCATGAGGACTAGCAGCGACATGCGCTGGACAAGGGCGAGGAACAACTATGAGTCTCTGCTCGACCGGCCATGCCGGAACCATGGCGACCGGCCGGCTAACCACACTGTCAGGCAGTGCAACCTTGGCCGTCCAAGGCCGCCACTGCCATACGAGCGGCGAGATTTACCTCCTCCGCCAAACGAAGCCGGACGCGATGACCGGAGGCGTGACGACAGGCGTCGCGATGACAGGGGTCGTGACGACCAGCGACGCGAGGACCAAGGAAGGGAACGCCTCCCACCTCTACCGCCAGGGGACCGCGACGAGTACCGAAATCTGGACGTCGCATACATCGTGTTCGTCAGCGAGCGCGACGACAAGCGAAGCCGGCGTGAACGGTTCAAGCAAGTGAACGCTGTGGTACCCCCTGTCCCCCAGTATCTTAACTGGTCGGAAGAGGCGATCACATGGGACCGCAGTGACCACCCGGAGGTGATGCCCAACCCAGGCGGCTACGCTCTAGTCCTGGAGCCTATGCTCATTTCCCCCAAGCGAGCATGCACCTTTTCACGCGTACTCATCGACGGAGGCAGCAACATCAACATACTCTACCGCGACACATTGGGAAAGCTCAGCGTCTCCGAATCCAGCCTGTTGCCGATCCGGACAGTCTTCCACGGCATCGTTCCCAGACACGCCGGCTCCTCCATGGGGCTAATCTGGCTTGACGTCTTGTTCAGCTCCAAGGACAACCACCGACGCGAATCCGTCATGTTCGAGGTGGTCGACCACACCAGCGCTTATCATGCCATCCTTGGGCGGCCGGCGCTCGCCAAATTCATGGTGGTGCCACACTACACTTACCTCAAAATGAAGATGCCTGGCCCGCGCGGAATCATTACCGTTTTCGGGGACTACAAACGATCCATCGCCTGCACCTCGGACAACGTGAAGGTGGCCGAGACCATGATCTGCGATGAAGAGATGCGGCAGTTCAAGCGCAAGGTCAGCGAAGAGCGGCTAGAGGTGCCGGAGTCGGCCAAGCCGGATGGAGAATCAAGCTTCCAGTCGGGACGAGACACTAAGAAGATCTACTTTGACGAAAACGACAAGTCCAAGTTCGTCACCGTGGGGGCCAACTTGGACCCCAAATAGGAAAGCGAGCTCGTCGAATTCCTCCGTGAGAACCGGGACATCTTCGCATGGTCCCCCAAGGACATGCCGGTGTACCGAGGGAATTCGCCGAGCACTCTCTACATGTCCGGTATGGCGGTATGTATCACCCATGCTATCAATAAAGGAATGAAAATGACGAACGCATGAGAGTTTTTCCAATTTTCTGCCTTTTCGCTTCTGACCTACCGGCTGCTCCGGCAGCCAGCAAACTTTCCTTTCGCGGTCGTGTAACGTGAACAAGCTCTAAACGGTTAACTCTTCGAATTCGGTTAAGGCCGGTAAGAGAATAAGCTGGAGGATGCCAAACACGTGAAAAACGCTAAAAGGAAAGTAGTGCCGGCTAGAAAAAACCCGTTTGCAAACTCGGCCAAGCCGGCAGTCGGCAACCTTTTCTACCAACACGGGCGATTAACATACACGGCGCTAAACGGCTAACTCTTCGAATCCGGTTAAGGCCGGCAAGAGAACAAGCTGGAGGTTGCGTGCATGTGAAAGACGCAAGAATAGAAATCGTTGCCAGCTGGAAAAACCCTGGCCTAATAGCCCAAACCCTAATGTTATAGTAGTGTGCATGATCCCGCTGGACGGTGAAGTGCACGCGAATTACGGAAGGAATGGCTATGGGCGAGTGGATAATGTGGTTCAATAAAATGAAAAATAACATTCATGATCAACTGAGCAAGCTAACCGTTTCGTCATTCGTTCTATGCACAAAAAACGCCGCTTGCCGGCTTCGGAGGCCCGGAAGCCGGGTGCAGAGCAGTACGCAAAAAGACCAGAAGCCGGCCTCCAGTACATAGATCCAAGAATCAAATAGTCATTGACATTCGACTTCAATACAAGGGCTTACAGGCAGAACAAATTACATAAACAAAAAGAGGCAGTCCACAGGCGGACATCCTCGCGCACGGGCGAAGCCGGCTAAAAGCTACCTAAGCCTAGGACGAAGGCGGCGTCATGTCGTCATCGCTCTCCTCCCACTCCTTGAGGCAGAGGGAGTCGTCGAAGACCTTGATGTTGAAGACTCCAGTCCGGCGTTTCAGTTGAAAGCGGACGATGAAGGGAGGCGCCAGACGATAAAATCTGGCGAAGCCTTTCCAACCGCTGTAGAACTCCGCCCGCCTGCGGACCTCTCCACCTTCATGGCTGACGACGACCCAGGAGAACACCTCCCAAGGTCCTTGACGAGCTCCAACTCGATGAAGAAGAAATCGGAAGGGACCTTCACCCCCGAGCGCATCAGCGATAGCTCGGGGAAGCCATTGAGTACGCTTGACGGGCTCGTACAGTGTCAACACGAACTCGGAGATGGGAAACTCATCCTAATAACCGCCAACAGGAGAGTCAGACCGGGCAGGAGAGGAGTTCCTCCTGCCCTCATCCGACACTTTCGCAGCCTCACCGCCGGTACCGCGGCCGCAACTTCAGCCACGCCCTCTGCCACCACGACGGCCGCCACGGCTGCGACCACGCTTCGGTGGGCGATCCCTTTCGCGCTTCGCCGACGCATCCGAAGACTCTCCAACTCCCTCTTCGGCACCATGGCTGGAGAAGACGACAAAAGGAGAAGAGAATATGGAGCGGGATGAAAGAAGCGAATAAGCCCGCCTAGCAATTTATGAGGGGGCGAAGGAGCACCCAACTGACACCGTCGCATCCCCAGGTGACACGTGGCCACCAATGCGGAGGACACAAACCGCAAAGGATCCAGACGGTCAGTTAGCCACAGAAAATCCGGGGTGGAGAAGCCGAGGAGGCAACCAGTACCGGCGCAGGAATCTAGCCAGAACAAACCCGACACGTGGCCACTGCACGCGGCAAGCCAATGGAAAAACATACCCGGGGGCTGCGCAGCCGCCAAGCCGGCTCCGCAGACCCGGATGATCAAACCAACACCCCGAGTCACGGACTCGGGGGCTGCACGTCATCAAGACAGAAAATCATACCCGGAGAACTGCGCAGCCGCCAAGCCGGCTCCGCAGACCCGGATGATCAATCCATCACCCTGAGTCACGGACTCGGGGGCTACACGTCATCAAGATGGTAAAATAGACCCGGGGGCTGCGTAGCTGCCAAGCCGGCTCCGCAGACCCGGATGATCAATCCATCACCCCGAGTCACGGACTCGGGGGCTGCACGTCATCAAGATGGTAAAACATGCCCGGGGGATGCGTAGCCGCCAGGCCGGCTCCGCAGACCCGGATGATCAATCTACCACCCCGAGTGAGGGACCCGGGGGCTGCCACACCGTCAGCCGGCAGAAATCATACCCGGGGGCTGCGCAGCCACCAAGCCGGCTCCGCAGACTCGGACGCACAACTACATCACCCCGAGTCAGGGACCCGGGGCTGCCACGCCATCAGCCGGCAGAAATCATACCCGGAGGCTGCGCAGCCGCCAAGCTAGCTCCGTAGACCCGGACGTACAACTACATCACCCCGAGTCAGGGTCCCGGGGGCTGCCACGCCGTCAGCTGGCAGAAATCATACCCGGGGGCTGCGCAACCGCCAAGCCGGCTCCGCAGACCCGGACGTATAACTACATCACCCCGAGTCAGGGACCCGGGCTGCCACGCCGTCAGCCGACAGAAATCATACCCGGGGGCTGCGCAGCCGCCAAGCCTGCTCCGCAGACCCGGATGAGCATCTACAACACCCCGAGCCAGGGACTCGGGGGTTGCACGTTATCAAGACGATGACAGAAAACGCAAAACGAAGAGAAGCATAAAATTTCGACCCGACTCGATACTCAAGCCGACCCGAAATTCGGGGGCTAGATATGGTGAATATCACCAGAACAAGACACAAATTCCTACACAAAAGACCAACAATTTCAAAGGCAAAGTCCCCAAAAGTAACAGTAAGCAAAGTGGAAACAGATCCACATTACAACAGACGATAGTTCATGCCGGGCATCAAGTCAACAGTTCAACAAATACACCCGGCATTCCGGGGAGCAAGCAATTTAAGGGAGCGCAGCGCCAGTAGCCGCAGCGGCGCTGTCGACATCAGCAACTTCAGAAGGCCGGGTTGTCGAAGATGGTTCGGCAGGAACAAGCTGCGTCAGGTCAACCGCCTTGGCGATCCGCCTTGAAGCCATCAGAATTTCTGGGCGCAGACTTTCAAGAGACGTGCCCGTGCAAAAGCCTCCCGTCAGCATGTCAACCTTCACTTCTGGGTACCAGGACATCACCAAGGCCAGCGCCATGTCGGTGCCGCCTCGGGCCGCCATCTCCACCTGCTCGTCGATACCAGCTGGCGCCCCGTCAAGACGGACGGACTGATCATGGAGGGTTTCCGGGGCAGGAGCATCCGGCCACAAGTTCTCGAGGACGCCACCGACAGCCTCCTTCAGCAACTTGAACTCTTGGCGAAACTGAAGAAGACGGGAGGCGGTAGACGGCATGGCCCCAGCAGCAGCGCCAGAAGATTCTGGCAGCGCATGTGCAGAGGCAACCGCCTTATAGATTTGCATGTCCACCTCAGGATAAAAGCCTACACATCAAGCCGGTGAGATCAAGAAGAGAACTACAAGCGAGAGGTGAAGAAAAAGAAAGGGTCCTGTACCAAGGATAATGTCATTCACACGCTCCGCCTCTGAAACCAGGCCACGCACAAGCTGCTCATGCTCGAGCTCGCGTTCCTTGGCCGCCTGGGCAGTCTGGTCATAGGCGTCCACGGCCTCCTTCAATTTGTGCCTCAGGTCTTCCCCGTTCTTCCGAAGGGTCTCGACCTCGCTCAGCCTCTGCTTCTCTGCCTCCTACAACCGCTTCACCTCTTCCCCAGCCGGATGACTTCAAGGCGGTGCTCCTCTGACACGTTCGCCGCCGACTGGAGATCAGCCACGGACAGCGCGTGGGCAGCATCCTTCTCCCTCAGCTTCTCGTTAAGCACCATCACAGGGACCGAAACCGCCAGCTGCTTCTCCAAGCCAGCATGAGAAGTGGAGTCGCCTAACGAAGCAAGATCGTCATCAAATCAAGCAACCAAAGGAAAAGCCAAAACCCCAAGGCGGAAGACGGCAGGGAGAGGAAACCAAACCTTTGGCGGTGTCAAGCTCCCGCTTGAGAATCACAATCTCCCTGGCTGCGTCGGCGAGCGCATATTCCACTGAAGAACGGAGCAGCTAGATGTCGGCCAGCTGCTCCCTCGCCCTCTTCTCCGCCAACACCGCAAGAGGGAAATGCCCCGACGCATCCAGCCTGACCGACATCGGCCTAGAGTACAGAGAAGTGCTTTCCAAGATCGACTGACGGGGACCGGGAAGCGAAGTCGTCACCACCGCCATGGCCCTGTCCTTGGCCGTCTCCACCACGGACGAGGAAGGAAGGAGGAAGGCGCCACCCCCAGTCTCCGCACGCGGCCGGGGAGCTGCCACGAAGGCTTCCACCATTACCTCGTCACCACCACCGGAAGCCGAAGGACCGAAGTCGGCCACAAGAGGAGCCGCACCTGGCGACACCAAACCGCCCATTGCCACGTCCGCCTCTGCCTTCGCAGTTTCCGGAGGCGGATTGGCCGCCTGCGCCTTGGAGGTCTCATGGGATGAGTCGGAGGCTGATTTGCCCAAGGCATCGGGTGTCGCTCCACCGATCATAAGCGGCTCCCTGCACAACAATGAAGGCATCACGACAAGAAACATGAGCTACCAGGATAATTGCCTCAACACAAAGACTTACCCATCACATGTGCCCAAGGACTCCGGTTTCCTCCTCCTCGCGCGTTTTGATGACGAAGCCGGCACGCCACTCAACGGGCGCTTCACGCCACCAGCGGACGCCTCCACGTCCTTTGCGGAAACGACAGGGTCGTCGACCGGCTGCTTCGGGGCAGCCAGTGCCACCACATCTCCAACTTCGGCCCCCGCAGTTTTGCTGGCGGCCACTTCCGCCTTCGCCTTCGCCTCGGCCTCCTTGGCGGCCACCAGCTGCTCCACGGACATCTTGGCGTTTATAGCCTCGATGGACAAATCCGCTTGCGCCATACATGCATAAAACTCCCTTTACAAATCGTCAGGACTCAAATCATAATTGGGATCAGCCCAAAAAGCATGACCAATCACCTCGGTGTTGGCCCCACTAGCAGGGACCTTCTGTTTCTCTCTTTCCTCCTCCTCTCTCTCCGCCGCAACAATCTTTGCCCTAGCCGCAGCCTCAATTGCATCCACCTTCGTCTCCGCCACCGACTTCCCAGAAGGCGCCAAGCCGGCTGTGGTCGGCCGGCTTGGTGCCGAAGATAGTTTCTTCATGGGCAGCACACCCCGCTTCACGAAAGATCCCCCCCCCCCCCGCTTGTGGATGACTTTGCCCGCGTCCTAGTCGGAGGCCGTCTTCGACCTCCTTTCCTTCAAGATCTGAGGGGAAGGCGCTGCCTGAGCCCTCTGTGCGACCGCCTCCAGCACTTTAGTCTTGCGGACGGATGGAGCCGGCTTGGAGGCTGGCATGGAAGAAGAACCCTCAGAGTCCGGTTCGGAACAACTAGAGAGATCTACAACCACGCGCGCACCGCCACCATCTTGCTCGGCGGCACCAGGCGCAGGAGACTTACCGCGGGACGACGGAACCGGAGGAGGAATGTCGCGCTCGAGCTCCGAGTCTTCGTAGGCGCCCGGGTCGGAATCAGAGGCGGCCGAAGGAGCGGGGCTCGCCGCGACACGGTCGTCATCGCCGCCGCCGCCGCCACCGGCATCTACATCGACATCGGACGATTCGGTGGTGTCACCGCGCCTGTCCGCCTGCCTCCCCGTGTCAGAGGCAACGAGGGCGTCATCCACTGTTTCTTCCTTCGACGCGGCATCCCCGGCTTCCGCCGCTTGCTCGTCGGAGGCGGCTTCTTCGACCATCTCTGTCATCTCCTTAGAAAATGGACCGGCTCGATCCGGCCGAAGACGACCTCGAAGTCTTCGACACTCTGAAGCTCACAAAGCTGCAAAGTATGCCAGCCGAGTCAAATTGCAGCCGGCCGGAAAGACCAAAGACAAGCAAAAGAGCGACAACTAACCTCGGGAGCGCGCTCCGAGCGTGAAAACGCCCGGTGCCCGAATCTCCAATTCCGCCCAATCCGGTCGGTGATCACGATGGCAGCCTAGCCGCGCAAGCTCTCCAGCGACATGAACTCCATGCTGATGCGGGTGGGATCCCTCGACCCGGAGTAGAAGCACATTTTGTGCTCTCGAGCCTGTAGCGGGAACAATCGGCGAGACAGCCAGGCCAAAGTTAGATCCCTGGATGTCAAGCCGGCATCCACCATCTCCTTCAACCAGCCCATCAGCGTCTCCTCCAAGGTTGCGTCGACCAGAGGTTTCCGGCTACAAGACTTGGGCGTCGGCGCCGCATCAGAGAAAGCAGGAAGGCCAACCCGGTCAACCTCCATGAGATTCCGAACGTAGAAATAGGTGTTCTGCCACTTCTTGATTGAATTGGGCAAAGAGATTTTGGGAAAAGCAGAGTTCTTCATGTAGATGGAGACGCTGCCGCAGCCACGCAGCTTCTTGGCGGTCGTCTGCGCCCGCAGAAAGAAGAGCATGCCGAAGACCTCCATACAGGGCCAGAAGCCCAAATATGCTTCACACAGCGTGACGAAGCACAGCAGCTGCGTGATGCTGTTAGCCCCCAGATCATGAGGTTGCAGGCCATAGAACCTCAAGAACTCCTGAAAGAAAGGGATCGTCGGCAGCCCAAATCCCCTCGCCAGATGCGAGGAGAACACCACGGACTCGCCCTTCTCCGGGTTCGGCGAGAACTCATCCGGACTAGGAGCGCGAGCTCCCAACTCTTCAGGCGACCCTAGGAACCTCCCTCGGCGGAGCCTTCGGACCTCGGTATCGTCCACACAGATTCCCATCCAGGCGCCTGAGCTCGCCATCGATGTTCGGTTTCCCGTCGGAAGATGGGCGGTGCCGCCGGAGATGAAGATGTGAACAGTACGAGAGGAGTTTCAGAGGAGGAGAGCGAGAATGGGGAACGGTAACTACCGTTCCCCCTTCCTTCCCCTTTTAAAGCAAGGCACAGCAGAACCGCCGCCTCCCACCGCGCCACATGGCGCGCGGTTGTCGCCGCATTCACCGCAAAGGATCCGGCCAGTCGACGGTTGCCACAGAAGATCCCCCACGACGAAGCCGAGGAGACGTGCCCCGAACCTTGGGTAGAGAACCGCCAATCAGGCAAGGCGGCAGAGCGTGGCTGACGTGAGCCGCGATCCGGACCCTCAAGCCGTCAAGATCTTCGACCGCCAGCTGCATGCAGCCGGACGAGCCGCCTTCAACAATCGACAAGCAAGCCAACTACTCCCAGCCAAATCCTTAAAACCTCAACGACGCATCGCATGAAGCAGGGGAAGCTCGCGAAGCCTTCCCAGCAAGCAGACAAGCCTCCACGAGCTCGGGGGCTAGTGTTGGGGAGATGACCCCCAGATACCCTAAAGATGCTCACTCTCCAGATTGTTCAAGCTGGCCAACCCAAGGCGGACATATCCATCCAGCTTCAGGGCACCTCCATCCGGCTTGAGGGGAGCCGGACCTACCAACCGACCAGTCCGTACCAGTGGGCCAGCCTCATATAACCGTCGCCTGTGAACAGTACGCCCTGTCGGGCGTTTCCTCTACAACGCCATGATGATCCGGCTCAAGCCGGACTGCACTGTAGATGATGTCATAGGGGCATTCATGTAATCTCCTTGTAACCCCAAACCCTAGCCCGCTGCCTTTATAAGGCGGGCTAGAGCCCCCTGCGAGGGGCAGATTCTCACAGACAGATAGACACACTCGCGCCCACGACGAACATCATCTTCTACCTCTAGCCGGCTGGACAGCCAAGCCGGCCACCACCAGAAACAGCTCCAGGAGCACCTTTGTAGCCCGAATCTTGTGATCTTGCAATAAGAAAGCAGAAGTGCAGGACGTAGGGGTGTTACCTCCACACGAGGGCCCCGAACCTGGGTACATCGCGTGTGTTTGCCATGCTTGTTACCCAATCCCGCGCGAACACCATCGTTGCCTTGCTCCACAAACTTCCCCATCTCTGATGGGTATGCCGTGCTATCCACCACGACACCGCCGGCGCGTCCACCTCCTGGGCGCATCACGACGGCGCGTCCACCTCGCGGGCGCATCACGACGGTGCGTCCACCTCCCGCGCTGACTCCTCCTCCACCCTCATCCTCCTCGACGACAGCGACGACACCTTCGACTGGTCCGTCGCCTCAGAGTAGATTTAGGTTTAGCTTTTAGTTTAATTTTGTTCAAATATTGTAATATATAACAAAATTTGAATGAAATTGTAACCGTTTCGCAGATTTTGTTTTTCTAATTGAGTTTGGGGAATTCGTTTAGGGGGTGCCGGTGTGGGAGGGGAAAAAAGCGCCGGACAAGTGTCCGGCACGCCCCATGTGCCGGACACAATTTAGGCGCTCCCCGTGGAGATGCTCTAAACCCCCTACTGTGGAGCTTCTTCTCCGGCGTTGACAAACGGACCCCACACCTATAAGACATCGGCAACCGCACCCCCACCCCTAAGTTCAGGGTGAGCCTCCGCCGCTCGCCGTGGTTCCGACTGCGCCAGGGCTCGTCTCGTCTTCTCTGCTACAGCGAGCCGCGGCGGAGAGAAGAGAGACAACATGAGGAGGGGAAGGTGGGGTCCACACAAAGGCAACGCGAGGCGCGCCAATGGTCCAAAGAGAGATCATGGTGGAAGCAGGTGATACTTATCTCTCTTCGGACACGTGCTAAAGTTCTTGTTTTTCTTGGCAATAAAGGTAAAAATACTCTGCCAATGATATGAGGACATGAAATGAAATGTATTAAGAAATAATGGGACTTGGCCCATGTACTTTTACAATGAGTAGACGCCTAGAGGACATGTGGGATTTTATTCCCCAAAGGGTTCTGAAGACAGCCACGTTGCAAAAAAAAAAAAAAAAAAAAAAAAAAAAAAAAAAAAAAAAAAACTGTCCCCTTGCCTCTGATTACCATCTTGGTGTTGAGTGATGGGGGGACTTCGGGATCTTTCAGAATGTTGTGTTCTCTGTATGGGCGTCTAATGGTGGTCGTAGTGTTTTTGGGAATAAATCTACTTTAGTTCTTTGCGGTGTTATGGAGCTCAAGAAATTTGCGTCATCGGAGATCCGATTATTCAGATATGATAAACTTATATTATTGTGTCATGTTTCTTTGATTCTTCGTGGAGTTAAAATGTTTTTTTGATGTTATAGTAAATAATCTTTGGTTCAACGACCTGCACTTATAGGGGATCATCCCCGGCCCAAAAAAACGTTCATCTCTCATGGCTTCCCATATGAGACCCTAGAAGTCATATGGTCATAACTTCTATAACTCTGACTATGCATATTGGTCTCATCAATGAGATAACACATAAGTATGTGGAACCACTTGGTCAATGTTTGCGATGTAAAGTTAGCAGGGGTGTGTAAGGGGAAATTACGTGAAGACCCTTATACACCAACATAGTTTAAACATCAACATTTTTTAATAGATTCTCATCTTTTTAGAGCGCAACTTAATTGTTTGTTAGGATAGGCGACGAAGGTAGCATCTCGACTAGCAACTAGAATTAATGATAAGATCGAAAATTTCTCGACTATTAGCTCGGACCATAGATAAGGTTACCCCAGAGCTCCCATTTCCGATGTCGTTTGAGCCTTTCAAGGTTTCACGGACTAGTCCGGGAACTCTAAATAGTGTAGGGTTCTACAAGCGCATCTCTCCTCGAGTTCTATGCAAGTGAGTGAGTAGCTACATACCCCATGGAGGGTTTGTATATGCTAGGGATTATTGACAAATGACTAAGACTATCCTTGAAAGAGGAAGAAAGTAAGGATAAAATGGTAAAGCTTGACACGGTAGTCCATGATGGGTTACAACGAAATATATGGTGATACACCGGTGATAGTGTGCACTCTGGCCCACTTATCTCTCCAGTATTTGGGTATCTTCCACTTGGTTTGTCTCTTTTGATTTCTTCTTTTTATTTCTCATTTGAATCTTTTAGCATGTTTGTCAGGACTTCTGTTGAATTAGCTTGACTTCGACAATTATCTATGAGTCGGTAGGCCTAGAATATGTTGCTACCCCTCATGGACTATACTACTAGTAGATTCAACATCACAACATATGTTCATGCTCCGAGATTCACAGATCATTTCATCCTCTTTGATGAAGAAAATCCTTATTTCACACCTTAATAAATCTAGTTATGTAGCGCTACTATGTTTAAAAGACGATTAATGCGGTCTAGATCCATCCATCAATTAATCAATTGGAGCTCATTTGGCACTCCTCATTTCATGTGTGACAGAAATGAAATGATTTCCAAAATAATATCAGGGTTAGGGATAGGAATTGACTTAACATACTAATATCAATGACACTTCTGATTCCATGACACCCAAACACGTTCTATATGGAATCTCGATTAAATTCCATGATTCGGTCACGAAATGATGGCCTCCAAGCGAGTTATAATATAGTTTCAACACCTAACATGTGTATATTTGTGGATTTTAAAATCAAGTTTATTATAGAGGGTTCAAATTGTTGCATAGTTTCGAAAGGTAAAATTATGAAGCTGAAGGCACGGTGTCACGGTAGATAAAAGGGTGGTATAGATCACTGGGGGCACAAACAAACCTGTATTCATATGATTTTTTTTGCTGAGCTTGATCAATAACGAAAATATCGCTAGAATATTCGTGAAAAATATTTCACAAGAAATGATGTACTACCTGCGTGCCAAAAAGATTGTCACGGATTTCTCTATCCACGAATGTATCTATATGAAAATACGTCTAGATACACTCATGGATGGAGAAAGTTGTGACATACTTTTTAGGATAGAGGGAGTATCTAAATTTTATTTTCACTAATAAGAACATAACGACCCTCAAATGATTATACTTTGGTATGTCTTTTTAATGGAACGAGGGAGTAAATTATAATCTTATCATATATTCATATGCAGGTTACAACATGGCGTCGTTTAATAGGAAGGAAACATATACAACTCGTAGGTAGGGCAAGTAAGCCAAGTCCTGAGACTTGAGCCTTCGCCTGCTCAGATGCCGCTGTTCCCTGGTAGGGACTCTGTTATCCTTGATAAACGGCAACATCTCCACTTCTTAAGCAATCTGGAAGCTCGCAGCGAGAAGTCAGCGTCAAAGGACAGTATAAAATGAAAAAGCAGGAAGGAAATAATTTGATCACGGAAAATGTATTTGCCTTGAGATGCCTCTTCGCGACATCAAGCAAGATCAGCGGTTGATTTTTGGTCTGCTTATACGCTTCAATCTTGTTCATCTCCTCGACGAATTTCTCAAGGTTGGGCCTGCCTTCGGTGATCTCGTAGTTCCTTAGATGGAATAGTATATCTGAACCCTCTCCAAGATCGTCACGTAAGCAATATCCGCCTGCAAATTAAGGGAATGGAAGCAACTATCACCACAAACATTCTTATGGAAACTTAAGCTGAACACACGCACATATATATAATTGAGTAGATTAGCATACCAAACTAAGTTGGCCAAGGAAGAATGGGCCGTCACTGAACTTCGACAGGGCAGCTTCGATCTTGTCTAGAGCAGCAACTGACAAACAAAGGATGCATGTTTGATCGGTATGAATCAATCCAAAGCGACATTCCTTTGATCTGGAAAATAGTTGCAGAGATAAATACTCCGTAGTAGCTATTCTTACCAGCCTCATCTGACATGTCCACTCTGGAGATCAAGGGCGCGTAGAGTGCTTTGGTAAACGCGTCAGCATACGCAATCAGCTCATCATCAAACTGCCTCTTAGCAGTGTCCTGGCAATCAACACGTCCAAACATTATAACAAGACTGAAAATTAAACATTCACCGAAATAACTGCATTTTCTTCCTAATGGTGAATAGGTGTTGTGTATATATGCTCTCAGCCTTACTTGAGGAAGCAGTGCCGGGCCCTGGAAATTGCTGTCGATGTACCTGATCAGATCCAAGCTCTCTCCGGCGACCTTGCCGTTGAGCTCCAGGGAAGGCACCTATATATGGAGAGGAAGACTATGATGAAATTGTGCATGAAGAGCATGCAGATGGCGGGCGAGAATATGAAGGAACTGAATGAACAGATGATGGATGGATTGGAATACGTCCGTGTCCGTACCGTGCCCTGTGGGTACACCTTCTCCTTGTACCAAGCTGGTTTGTCCTCCAGATTAATGGCGACTAGCTTGATCTCGTCCTGCAAATCCTGCACGGAAAGAAGCAAAGAAAAGGAAACCAATGTTCAGGCATCGTTCGATAAACAAGGCCGGACAGATTTGGCGATCGAAGACGAGATGTACCTTGCAGTTCCGGGTAATCCAAGCGCGCTGAGCGAACGGGCAGAAGTAGCAAATGTACAGCCTTCACATAGCACAAAAACAGATCGATCAATCTTCAGCTCAGTAGCTCATGAAATGAATCCCTCTCATGGATGCACAAGTGAAGATCACTATAGACCTGGTGGTGCCATCGAAGAGGGGAGGGGGCTCGGAGACGGCACCCAGTGCAGGCGGGAGCACCTCTTCCGTGGAGCTGCAACGCGCACCGTCGTCTCAAGAAACCATGTAAAATGATGTACTCCGTACATGAGTTCTTAGCTAATAACGGTAATCACTCACCTCCTGGCTGGTGCTGCGGCTTCGGCCATTGCGACGTGTTAATTAGCTAGGAGAGGGATGTGACAGGAGATCTCTGAATATCTGATGCGTTGTGGTGGTGACCGGTGAGCGAGTCGTGCCGAGTATTTATGCATCGCCGAGAGATGGAAGGGAGCCAAGTTGGCGAGTGGGTTCATTAGTTTATCTCAGGCCAAGTTGGACTTTTGCTGTCTGTTTCTATCGAATTTTGACGGGGTGACGTAACTGATTGGGTCATATCTCATGTGGGATATATCTTCAGCAGCAGCCCCGGCTGTTATGTGGAATTCACAATCGGTGTTGTTGTTATTTTATGGTGATCCAAATCCGATTCTATAAAAGAGAAGACTAACGACGGAGCAAAGCGAGGCCCGTCGTCCAGGGGCGGTGCCAGGGGTATGAACACCCGTAATCGCAACGACCCAATTGCAAGAGCGGAGCTCTACCAACTGAGCTATATCCCCCCCGAGCCAAGTGGAGTATG
Organism: Puccinellia tenuiflora; assembly: GCA_012064385.1. NCBI lineage: Eukaryota > Viridiplantae > Streptophyta > Magnoliopsida > Poales > Poaceae > Puccinellia > Puccinellia tenuiflora. Next base: position 223,051 of record QRDG01001487.1, on the reverse strand, counting down.
CATGAAAGAGTCAGATGCTTCTTCTATTCTTTTCCCTGACGCAGCTGGGCCATCCTGGACTTGAACCAGAGACCTCGCCCGTGAAGTAAATCATCGCCCCTACGATCCAACCAATTGGAAGAGAATCAATAGACTCCTTTTCGGGAGCGATTCATCCTTCCCGAACGCAGCATACAACTCCCGTATGCATCTGAATACCCAAGATTTTGGGGACAAAAAAGTTTATATACGTAGTACTTGTTCCTTCGCTCCATCGCTGCTGGCTTCCTTCGCTCCGAACGCCTGATCAGCCCAGCCCACCAAGATTGCAGCCCATGAACGCCAGGCGCCACAGCCCACGGCTCGCTATGTGATTCCTTGATTTCTTTGCTCTCAGCCTCACGCAGACACAGTCTTGGTCGTTCTTTCCTGGAAGCTGGAAACGCAGCACGCCGCGCCGCCGCCATGGATTCAACCATAGGGCTATGGCTACGGAGCAGCAGCCGAGCAGGGACGGCAAGAGGGTCGGGCGAACCTGGGCCGAGGGAGCACGGAACAGGCCCCACGGCGGCGCTCCGTCCCCTCGTCTTCACCCTCGCGCAGCGGCGCCGAAGCACAAGGTACGGCCCGCTCGATCCCAATTTTTTGGATTTCTTGATTTACTCCTACTCAGGACTGCTCCTACTAGTTTCCAACTGTAATAATAGATCTAATTACTTAGATGCAAGTTTTTAATTTCTGTCCCCCTGTTTCTTGTAATGTGGATGAAAAGAGTGGGCGCAGTACTGTTTTGAGAAATAGACTGTATTTAGTGTAAAAAAAATTTACAATGAATACCCAGCCTTCATTTCCTGGCGCCGCCACTGCCGTCGTCGGTAGGTTTGGGCCGACTTGGATAAGAGGAGGTCTCTTACAGGTTATGTGTTTATTGTTAGTGGATGTGTTGTTAGCTGGAAGGCTACCTTGCTGGGTATTGTTACACAATCTATTACTGAGACTGAGTACATGGCTATTGCTGAATCATGAAAAGAATCTGTGTGGTTGAAAGGTCTGTTTGCTGAGCTTTGTAAAAATAATACTTGCATTAACCTGTTTTATGACAGTCAAAGTGTCATTTACCTTATTAAGGATCAGATGTTTCATGAGAGAACAAATCCCATTTATGTCAAATACCATTATGTGCGTGATGTTGTTGCACAAAGTAAGTTGAAGGTATGTAAGATTAATACTCATGATAATCCTACTGATATGATGACAAAGCCAGTTTCTGTTGCTAAGTTGAGATTTGCTCGAGCTTAGTTGATATAACTGTTTAGCCCAAGAGGATAGTTGACGCCGAAAGTGTTTTCTTCGATGTTTCAGGGTGAAGGATTGTGTTTATGCTACAAGATGGATTTTGTCTTAAGGTGGAGTGTTATTTTTATGGTGATTCAAATCCGGTTATATAAGAGAGAAGGTTAACGACGGAGCGAATCGAGGCCCGTCGCCGGTAGGCTTGGGCCGACGCGAAGCGGAGGCGTTAGCCCATCAGGGTGCCCCAAGNCCATTTGGATTCACAAGACCGGTGGAGGCTGGGACATAGTTTTCAGAATAAAATCTATCCTTTGAAGAAATGTTTGCAAAAACTTGCATCTATGCCAAAGACCTGAGGTTTTGGCAGTAGCTAGTGCATGAAACACCTTACTCTACATATTCTGAACTTGCTGAGTAACGCTGTTACTCACCCCTTCCTATTTGACCCCCTGCTTAGACTTTTGGAGCCATCAAGGGCGTTGCTAGATATCCATCACGACCAAAGAGGAGGTCTTCCACAAGGAATCAAGTCGACCTGGTGGAGCTTGAAGGAGTGGACCGCTACTTCACCAATAGAAGAATGACAACAACCATGGCAATGGAGGGGCAATGACAGCAGTGTCAATAGCATACACAAAGACCACACTGCCAATGGAGGAGACAACATCTATTGGAAGGAGGAGTACAACCCTGGATAAAGATGTTCCAGATGGAATCAATTAGGGCTATGACAATAGTAGTAGTGGATTAGGAATAGAGCTAGAGCTGATCTCCAGCTTAGTGATACGAATTGGATCTTTTCTGGATTTCATTTGTATGAGACTTGCTTTTATATAAAGGAAGTTTCTCGAGATTTTTGTATTGAATGTTGTTGTAATCCTATAGTGTTACCTTGGACCTGCTATGTTTCTGTTGTACTACTCTGAGGGATGTAATATTCATGGATAAGTCCTTCTGTGAGTGTTATGTCAACGACTTGCGCACTACAACATGCAGTGGTTGTGCTGGGTCACCGCATAAGGCTACTATGCACAGAGGAACCCAGCGACCAACTACATCTCCTTTCCGACCGGCGGAGCCGGCGGGAAAGGAGAGAAGCGGCGCCGGAAGCTCACGAGAGACTCTCAAGGATAAGAAGGAGAGAGAAGGAGGATGCGAGAAATGAGGCTGTTGCCTTGAGCAACAAGTACCGTGATGTTGTCAACGGATCGCCGGCGACAACGTGTGCACGCTGGAAGATCGCAGGGACCTCCAGGAACCAGGATCGTGCGAACAGAAGATCTCTCACGTAGTAGTACATATGATCACATCACCGTCAGCCTAATGTATCGAAGCCCATGTTATTCTTGTCTCTTGGAGAGCACTCCCTTCGCAGCTGCAAACCAGCGTGTGAAACACGCCCTTCTCCTCGCCTCCTCGGCCGGCCAGAAGAGAAGACAACACCAGCAAGATGCAGATGCATAAGAAACCACCATCGATGAGCTTTATTGAAGAGGTCGACAAGATGCTGGCGAACGACATGGCCTCTGACCTCTAGAGCACCAGCGTCAACCCCCACCTTGCACTCCGCGAGGAGCAGCTCGAGCACTCCCACGGCCACACCCCAATGGCCACTCCAGATCCAGCAAGTTGCACATCATCCGAGTCTCTCCCCTCACCTCCACGGCCGGCCGGAGAGCAGGAAACCACACAACACCGCAGGATCCATAGTAAGGCCATATCTTCCTTTATTAGAGGGACTCTCCGCCCCCACATCTCCTCCGCCAACCTCCCACCTTGGAAGCTCGCCGGAGATCAACTGGGGCAGCTCACTAGGGCTTGGCAGCAGCACCAGCAAGGGAGAGCCGCACGACATATCGCCATTTACCACGAAGGACCAAACTACAAACCCTAACCCTACTTCTACTGCGAGAGCCACTAAGGCTACTATGCACAGAGGAACCCAGCGACCAACTACATCTCCTTTCCGACCGGCGGAGCCGGCGGGAAAGGAGAGAAGCGGCGCCGAAAGCTCACGAGAGACTCTGAAGGATAAGGAGGAGAGAGAAGGAGGATGGAGAAATGAGTACCGTGATGTTGTGAACGGATCGCCGGCGACTACGTGTGCACGCTGGAAGATCGCAGGGACCTCCAGGAACCAGGATCGTGCGAACAGAAGATCTGTCACGTAGTAGTACATCTGATCACATCACCGTCAGCCTAATGTATCGAAGCCCATGTTATTCTTGTCTCTTGGAGAGCACTGTGCCACGCCGCCTCCTTGGACCAGACGCATCGAATCGAAGCATGTAACGCTGGCACGAGTGATTAATGCGATCGATCAGCCGCCTCTAATGATGAGCCAGCCGTCGCGCGCAGCTCATCGATCGATCACGGGCTAGCACAACTGGGCATTCATTAAGCCGTCCGGCCAAGATTTGGTCGTCGAGTTCGCGCTGCCTGACGCATGTTCTCGCAGTTTATTTACTCCCGGAACAATCTGCTACGTGTAAGAGAGATCGGGGAGATGCTGAATATTTTCAGCGCCTGAAACAAGGAACAGCAGGTTGAAGTTTCAAAAAAAAAAAATTTTTTTTTTTTTTTGATAATAGGATGTTCGGAAGCCCACGTCGGAGGAATGAAACGAGGTACCGAATCCCATCCCCAATCAGCCGGCCGTCGTTCTCGCGGATCTCGCCCCGTATTTTCCCTCCCGAGGCCGGAGAGGGCGTCCATGCCGGCGTCCCGTGGACGGGACGGGGACGACGCACGGGCGGCGGGTGCGCGCGCCGACGCGACGCGATTCGTTGCGTGCGAGGTCCAACCGCGGGGCCCGCTGAAGGAGACCACCCCACCGTCCATCCCTCGTGGCCATGTGCCCGTCAGGGTCCCACCTACCGACCTACTACGTCCTACCCATGACTGGTGGACCCGGTCCGAGGGTGGCCCGCAACTCGGCGGTGGATGGATGGATTGATCTCGTCTCGTCGCATGTTTCTGACCGAGAACAGGAGCCAGGAAGATCCAGATCGCGGCAGGCAGCGTCGGCGCCAAAGTCTCCAGTTAATGAGTTAACTCTCCGAGAGAGAGAGAGAGAGAGAAACCAAAGTCCCTCTCATGGTCTCCTCCGTCGGCGCCGCTGAAGCGTTCCGGGTGCGGCAGCGGCGGGCCGGCTCGGGCGAGCCATGCGTCAACGACGGCGCCGCGCGAGGCTCTCCGACCGCGTGGCGCGATCCCGACCACACGCACGCACCGGTGGCCGACACGGCGCATACATAGTTCCGTGCCCGAGACGATAATCCCCCGTACCCGCCTCGTCCCGTCGCCCGTCACTCTGCACCGTACATCAGTGACTGACACGCGGACCAGTTGCTATCATGGCTGCCCCTGTCATTGACGTGAGACGACGAAGCACAGGGTACTTTAGTAAGTAGTAGAACTTATTGGGCGAGCCAGGCCAGAGCGGTGGTAAGTGGGCACGGGCCCCACCGGGGAGGGCGGTCGCTGTCGCTGCCGCCGCGCTAGTACTCTCCAACGCCGCGTACGGTACGGACTACGGACGGACTGCCGCGGCAGACACAAAGACAGCCGTCCCCCTCCCGTCGCAGTACAAAATCTCGGGCCTTGTTATTTTGCACCTGGGTACGTTACGTAGCTACACTCCCAGAGCTCTCCGCATCTCGCTGACACGCGGGTCCACACCTTGGTTGACCGGCTGACAGATGGACGCCCACCGGCGGAATTGGTGAGTCTACTTGTAGAGAGGCTACTTGGCGAGTTGGCGTCGCCTGCACCGTACCCGCGAGCGACCGCGACCATAAGAGACCCCGGCGCCAAAGCCGCCCTCGCGATCCTCGAGCCAACCCTGCCGCCGCCTAGGATCAACGACCACACGCGCGCACGCACCCACCACGCATGCAAGAGCAGCTCCTCCACGCGGCCGAGCCGGGCCGGCGGCCGGCGCAGCAGCAGTTCGCTGGCGTCGACCTGCGCCGGCCCAAGGGCTACGCCGCCGCCGCCGCTCCCTCCAGCCCGCCGGCGGATCCTGCTGCTGCTGCTGCGAAGGCGGCGGAGGGTGAGCCGTGCCCGCGGTGCGAGTCCAGGGATACCAAGTTCTGCTACTACAACAACTACAACACCTCCCAGCCGCGCCACTTCTGCAAGGGCTGCCGCCGCTACTGGACCAAAGGCGGCACCCTCCGCACCGTCCCCGTCGGCGGCGGCACACGCAAGAGGCCCGCCTCCTCCTCGCCCTCCGCCGCCGCAGCTGCCAAGCGGCCGCAGAAGCCGTCCAAGAAGCGCCGCGCCGCCACGCCCCCCGCCTCCGTCGACGACGTCGTGACGGCCCCTGCAGACGCCGCCGCCGCCAAGATCACCACGGAAACGACGAGGACCCCACCGACCGAGGCTTCGGCGGCGAGCGAGGTCACCACGGAGCTGGTGGTCCCCGCGGCGGTGGCGGAGGAGGATTCCTTCACCGACCTTCTCCAGCACCACGGGGATGACGCCGTCGCGCTCGACCTCGGCTTCTCTACTGACTACCCCGTCGGCGGCGGCGGCAAGGCCCTGGGCGGGGACCCGTACTCGTTCGAGTGGCCGCCGGCGTTCGACCTGGGCGCGTGCTGGGGCGGCGCGGGGTTCGCCGACCCTGACCCGGGCGTCTTCATGAACCTCCCGTGACGGTGAGCGCGCATCGCCGAACCGATGATGGTACATCAATCGATCGATCGATCGATTCCGAATTCCGATTAATTACTACTACTGCTAGTAAATTAAGTACATGATGGTGCAATGGAGGGTGGGTATACGGCGAATGACCTTAATTTTAGCTTGTTGAGATTAGCGGCCGTGTTTTACTCAGAGTGACTGCTAACTCAAAACAGGCTCGATGAGATGCGATGCGATGTTCCGTTCATCTCTGTATAAACCAAGGCTTGGCTTGGGTTCCTTCTTCTTCTTACATGGTTCCTCCTACCTTTGGTTATTAATTCCTGCCTTTTTGTTAATTCCGGATGGAATGTATGGACCTGGAGAATGTTTTATGTTCTTCCAGTTGCTGCTTTATATATTCTGCTCCTCTTGATCATGATGAATCAGCGGGTGGCTGTATGACATTCTTCTCATGTTTTGTTCCTAGCACAGAGATGAAGATGCTGTGTGCTGGTTGCAACTAGTCTGCCTGCCAGTTCGGCGGTTTCAGCCGTTCAAACCGCTGTATCATAATCTCGAAAAAAAAACCGCTGGGATCAGATATGCATGATTCTCCTCCCGTCCTAGCCGTGCGAGGCACGATCTATCTGCAGGCCACACGTCCGAACAGACGCGGCAGGGCATCCGATTCCAAGCGTCTTGCCATCGTTTCCGGCACAAGTCGCCTACGATCGTGTGATCGCCGGTGCGCCAATAGAAGCGCGGTGGCGGCGTAGCGGGCGGTGCGCGCATTCGATCGTTCGGTTGGACGTCGCGGTCTGGGAGTTAAATCGGTGGGTGGCCGAGGGATGGACGGAGGCCGACGCCTGCCCCGGTGACCGGACCCACGCGCTCCGACGGCGACGCGTCCGTGCGCGTCAGGGTCGCCCGTCCTTTTCATGTGGATGGGAGGAGCCGCGCCGCTGACGACGCCGAGGTGGGGAAGGGGAACCGATTCGAGGTGAGCGGAGCGTGCGTGCACCGCGCCGTGTCGCGCACTCGCGGCGCGTGGTGGGGGCGAGCGGAGGCGTGAAGCGTGGCGTGTCGGGCGTGCTGTCGCCGGTAATACCGTTTGTCCGATGCCTACCGCTGCCTGGCTGCTAGTATAAATCGGTCGGTAGAATATGGCTTCGGCGGTGCGCGAGCGTGACGCGCGGTCGGGGTTGTATATGCTCCTGACGGCGGAGTGGTTCGCGATACGATCGCGACGTTGACGCTGGGTCGATCTAGCTCTGGATAGTTGGCCGCGTGTCGGCCGGCGTGTGGAACCACGGTTGGAGTACGAGGCGGCGCGACGTCGGCAGGCAGGCGAGTGCGAGGCAGCTGTTTCTGTCCTGAACCGCATCCTTGTTGCACGCCCATTTCGACTCGCGAAAGGAGGATTCGATCCTCCGGGTCCAGAGGACGACACGTGTCCCATCATTTCAGCAAAAAAAAAAATCCCTTTCGCTCCGTGCGTATTCCCTTTCCTCCGCGGGCAGAACCAATCCCGTCCCAGTCGCAGGAGAAGATGTCGTCCCCGAAGAATACACCGTCGCCGGAGAAGACACCGTAGCCGATGCCGCAGGTAGAACCAATCCCGTCTCGTCGCTCTGCCTATTCCCAAACCGTCGCCGGAGAAGCCGCCGTGGCCGGAGAATACACCGTCGCCGGAGAAGACATCATGGCCGGACAAGATGTCGTTGATCTAATCTCCGGCAGCGCCACCTGACAGGGCAGTTTTCTTCGAAAAACTCTATCTATTCCAGTGTGGATGGCAAGCAGGCCTATATTTCTTGGTTTCAATAGGACTACTTACGCGAAAAGTCCATTCATAGGCCGAGCTACATGTAGCCCTCTATCTGGGCCACCCATTTCCCCTCGGGATTTGCGCCACAGTGTCGATTCATGTACGTATTCCTCTCACCCAAACCGCAGTAAATCCTGTATTTGCGTTGGAACATGTTTGGTGGTTAATGGGCCGGCACATGTCAGGTAGGTCAGTTTCGCCCGCGGCCTATGAATGAAGTGTGCCATCCAACCGGTACTCATGGGCTAATTTATTGAGATCGAAGGATTTGCCATCCAACCGGTACTCATGGCCTGTATTTGCGTTGTTACCGTTGGAGCTGTTACAGCCACTGTGGGTATCTGTGCCACACACCCTCAAAAAAAAAAAAAAAAAAACTGTGCCACGCCAACCAGAGAAAAAGCATGTAGTAATAATTGCGTGGTTGAAAAAATCAAACAAGCATCACCACCATGAAATCAAGGACCCCATGCAACCCCCAAAAAAAACATACAACTAATGCATGATATACTTTTTCTCTATTTTATTAACCCATAAATATGAAATACAAACGACCACCCCAAATATTACAAAGAACAGCGACCACAAATACGTTGACTCACATAGTTTGGTCACGGGATGGTCACAAGCAAATTGATTCTACCACACGCCATTTTTATCCGATAATAAATATTACTGGCAGCACGGCTCATAAATTTTTACATCGGGAACTTAAACTTGTATCCGTTCGGTCAGTCGCATCAAATCGAATCAACAATTATAAAAAAAATCAAGTTCAAAATAACTCTCGTCTCAGAACGAGGTGTCATTCTCTCACCAACAAACTTTTTTTTTTTGGGCGGACATATATTTTTTTAGGTGATCTAGACATACCATCTCCGAAAAATATCTAGAAGGTGAAAATCAGAACCTTCTTACCCAAGGACATGTATCCCGCTGAGTGGCAACGCTAACTATGTAGGCAATGCCTTGCCACCAACAAACATCATGGTCGGGATTTTCCACGGTCGAAATGCATTTGGGGAATCACTGGATACACTGATCATGTGGTTTATTGATTGTCCGACGTTTTTGGTGTAGTTGAACATTTCTGCTTGCGGAGACATATTTTATTATGTTCAGCCGGCATTAGTTCTTAAAAGTGTTTTTCTGTTTCATTTTGCGTTACTCTAGACGTCATCTCTGTTTGAGTCATGTGTCCAGATCGCACAATTGGCATTTTTTCCTCTGACATCATTAATTTCACCTCTCATAAAAAAACAATGTGAGTTTTATAAAATTTAGCAACAAGTGCTTTTCCATAGCAGAGTGTTTAGGCAACATAATATCTGACAGACCATTCAGGTTAAGCTAATAACACTCAAATCCATCCCGAAAAAGACGCCTCACACTTTCCATTGGGCGACACAGTCCGAAAGGTCCGACCACGTCAAACACAAAAGGCGCGGATTTTTTTTTTGGCTTACATAGATTTTCTTATGTGACCTAGTCGTACTGTGTACGCAAAATACCCAGACCGTGAACAACAAACCCTTTTTACTGAAGAACATGTGTCCCGCTAGGTGGCAAGTGGCAACGCTAATCAAGTGGGCAATGCCCGGCGTCCACATGCACTGATGCACATGTACGCGCCCATCATGCGCCGTCCCAGGCACATGTACGCTGCACGCTGCCGGAATACGCGGGCACATATCCATTAGCAAACATTATCAATTCGTACCTATTTCCCGAGTGTGCCGGATCGATAGCTCGGTGAGCGAACAAACGGCATGGATACCGGGCTACATGTAGCCCGGCCTCCATATCGCCGCCCTCCTACTTACGAGCCTTCTTTCTATCTACTATTATCTAAAAATAATCAAGTTATTACTGACTCGATGAAACAAAGAAATTACCCCCTTATATGCGAAATTATAGAAGATCCCCTTTAAGATCAAACTATTCCATCGAATTGAGTATCACTGTATGTGTATAGCATTTACTATACCAAATATCAGTGAACCCCATTCTTATAATTGCTCAGGATACCCTCTTTTAGCTTCTAGGTCTAATTCTTTCTTAGTTCAAGATCCCCTCTTTTAGCTTCTAGGTCTAATTCTTTCTTAGTTCAAGATCCCTCTTACTAACTGTAATAAAAGAATTAGTAGATCTGTTCCGCTCAAAATGGGAATGGGTGGTAGGGTTATGAACTTATAATCATGGAATCGACTCGATCATCAGATTATAAGTTCATTCCATACCGGACCAGCCGTGCACATTCTTATTTTTGAAGGGCAAACAGTGGGAAAGAATCCCACTGCAATTTTTATTAATTTTCAACAATATGTACAACAGTTATTTACAAGGAATTGCCACCTCAAAAAATGGCTGAAAATAAAATAAAACTTCTAAAGTTGTGAGTGCAGCCAACTCTTAAACTGGTCAGAGTGCTTGGCCTTAATTCTATATTTCAGCCAATTTAACTCTGATAAATAGATGGCCTTCCACCTTTCAAAGGTTGGCCTTTCATCTCTAAATTTTTTGTTGTTCCTGATAATCCAAATACTCCAGCTTGAAAGAATCAGAATGTCCATGAAGAATGGCAGTTGGAGTATATTTCTCATGTCATAGAAGGCATCTTGGAGGGTTGGACTGCTAATTCTCTGTGAACAAACATAGTCCCAGCACTGCATTGTCAGGGGGCAAGTCCAAAAAAGATGAACTACAGTTTCCACTTGTCTGGACTGTAAAGTTGCACAATTATATGTGGGGAGTTGAAAGTTTTTTCTTGCAAGAAGATTTCTGGTATTTAATCTATCATGTAGAAGCAGCCAGAAGAAAATCTTATGCTTAGCTTGGCAGGAACTTTTCCAAATCCATGAAAATTGGGAGGGAAGCATACTGAACCCCAATCAGAACATTCTTATTATGAGAAGGGGTCATTCGAGCCTATGGAAATACCGCTTGCACACGGTAGCCCAGCCGCCATTTCTTCGTAGCACTTGCTCTAAGAGCACTACCTCCCATCGTCGGCAGCACCGCCACTTGCACACGGTAGCATTGTCGCCATTCCTTTCTAGCACATCCTCCCGCTGTTGTTAGCATCCCCTTCCCTCGCTGGCAGCACCACCTCCCATCATCGGCATCGTCGTTGACGGACGGTAGCACCGCCGCTTGCACAAGGTAGCACTACCATCATTCCTTTGTAGCACCTGCTCCCACTGCTAGCAGCATTCCCTTCCCCGCTGGCAGCACCACCTCCCATCATTAGCAACATCGCCTCCGATGAACCGTAGCATTTCCGCCAATCCTTTGTAGCACCACTTCCCGTACCAAGCACAATCGTAGGGGAGGAATCAATTTACCGCCCGGGAAGAACACATGTTGCCATGTTGGGAGAGAGGTGGAGGGGGAGGTGGGGGAGGTGGGGGAGGAGGCAGTGCCAAAGGAGGGGGGAGGCGGCGGCGACACGGTCGCCGATCCATGGCCATGGTGTTCTACGCGAGCGAGACCAAAGAGAGGTGGGAGGAAGGAGATGGATCGTGAGGGGATTAGACCGGACATGGTGTGTCCATCACCCGTCGCTGTCTCCGCACAGGAGGGACGCATGGCACGTGCTGGAGCCGGAGGATGCGAGAGGCGTATCCTCCAGCTGTACCATAGCGTTTCCCTATGAGAAATAGGTGCATTTCTACTCGTAAAGAAGGTTTTGTGTAGTCAGAACGTGCAGATATTGTACCCTCAATTTTCCCTAGCTACACACACAGGTAAAGAGGGCATAAAAACATTAAAAAACGATAACGCATAAAAAATCTTGCGTAACCAGCAAGCGCTGAAGAACCATCACTCTCAGCTTTCAGAACAAGGCGAAGCATACAGTCAGTCCTTTTGTAGACCTTGCAGGTAGAAATGTACACGGGGTCTCACAAAACCCGGCAAGAAATACATCTTGGAACCTTTAGCTTGCAGGCTACAACTACAGCAACCAAAACTGAATCATCAGGACACAAAATGAGCAAGATGCTTGCCACGTACATTCTAACCAAAGAAAACGACGGAATTAACTAGAAAACAGCAGCGGATCCATCTCTATATTCTCCTGGGACAGCTAAACCGAGGAATGCTGGGCTATTGTCCACCAACAGCAGATGAGAAAAAGGAAACGAAACATGGTAATACTACTTTCCCAAGTGATCATCCTACCGCGTAAATAGCATGATCTCAAGTACTCTGCGGTATACCACCTAATAAGGCAATCCCACACACATAGGAAGAGAAACTTCTGTCTTTATGCTACACGGCGATTCACAGCACATAGATTGAGGGGAGAGACAAAAACGACCATCATCCTGAGAAGAAGATCATGCAGCCGAAGAGATTCTGACCCCAGGTAGCTAGCTGCAAACGAGAACAAAGCCATTAGTGACATTAAAGGTAACACAAAACATTTGAAGAAGCGGAATATTAGTAAGCAGTTCGTAAACAACTGTCTTGGGACCCAAGGTCAGTAGTACCAGAAGTATAGCAAGGGAAGCACATTGCATAAATGTTAAACAATAAAGATTGTAGGTTAAGGAAAAAACTAGAATTACTTAAATTTTTAATTAACTGAAGATCCAGGGACACTGAAGTACGACATCCTTTACAATCAAATAACTAAATTGATCGGTAAGCTCCACATGTTGAAGACACCCAATCAAGTGTTATGCTCTAGCTCTACAGGTTGACATGAGCAATTCGCAGAAAACAAGCAGTGTACTAGTGGCAGTTAACTTTTCAACAGAACCATGTTCAAACAGAAATTGAGATTAGTCATTGTTAATAGATATGAAATTTTTCCCGCAAAAACAAAAAATACATATGGAACTCAAACATCAGCAGAAGCTGACGCATCAACAACTAAACCAGGAAAAAAAATTAAGAGCTCCAAAACTGAATGTATATGTAATGCTGGACGGCAATAGTAGAGCAAAACGCCTGATCCAACATATAGTCATAGCTCAGATTAAATTCGTGATGCCGGTATAAAATTGTACCACCATGAACTGGTTACCAATGGTTCTGGAGCAAGAAAAAATAGCATTACTTCATAAGATCTTCAGCATCTCTCTCGCTATGTCCATATCTTTTCAAGAGCCTAATTTAGTAGCCGTAACACTTTACTCGATGCTGCACTTACTTATGCAGAAGTGCTAGCAAATTAATCATGTTTTTCATGTAAATGTAACTGTATTCTGTAGTTCTTGGGCTTGTTCGGGATACAGAATAAAATAACAAAGTAGCACTAATTCGTGTAGAAGCTTGATAGGCATTTCAAAATGTATAAAGATGCCTACTATGTGTTGCAATGCAACCAGATCAGCTTCTCAAACATCTTAAAATTAGGCTTCAGTCCTATAACTTTCTTGCTGTCACATATAGCTGTAAAGCCTGCAACCCAATTTAACACATCTACATGCTAGCACTTTTGTTCTTAAAGGCAAACAGATCCGTTTAGACGACACTAGTGTATCTTGTTTTAAAAGTGAATCCCTAAAAAATGAAATTCAGAATCACATTGCGGAAGTAAACGACTCTTGTTTTGCTCAGAAGGAATATGAATCAAATTGTTACTTTTGCAAACCAACCCTGTCCATGAGCAAGGGACAACAAAATGTCCAGATTCCAACTAGCCACCTTACATGACGACCAAACAAGAACAGCTGCAATTTACAAGGGACTGCAATGCACAGACAAAAAATATGTACTCATAAATTCCCTTTTCCTCCATACAAATTGGCAGGAGAACTGATTACAAGCAGGAGGGCTAATGGCTACAACACTAATTTACATTGGAATGTTCTAAGGACACTACGTGGCAGTCCTTGGCTTAATCAATGCCAAGTAGCAATGAAAAGAATTTGACAGATAAAAGAGCAAAATTTGTGTCATGATATGTTACATGAAGAATATTAGTACAAAAAGACGTGTTACACAACAGTCAGTATGCTACCATACCACCTAACAATACAGGTTGAATAAGAGTTATGGTCAAAAACAAACAAGAGATCAGATTCAGCATAACTTACATAACAACAGATCGCTGGAAGACAAAAGCAGTTAGAATCGCCACAGCTACAATCAGAAAGAGTTGCTAGTGGTTACCAAACCATGCATGCGAGCAAAAAACCAATGTCCTGGATTTGTAGTTGCTTCCCCAATATATGTACCTCACCCTGCTACACTACTCAGGTGTCGTTGCGCCTGCGCTTGGAATAGTCAACCTCCCTCGACTTGCTACGCATCCCAGATGACCTTCCCCTGTTCCAGTCTTCATTACGTTCAGAATCATGTTCCCTGTGCTTGTGATGATCGCTATAGCGGTCTCTGTCATCCCTGTGCCTATCCCTTTCACGGTCTTTTTCCCTCTCCCTACCACGATCTCTCTCCCTATCTCTGTCATGGTCACGATCCCTGTCTCGGCCAATGTCTTGCTCATCACGGTGCCTCTTCACTGGCCAATCCTGTGCTGGGGCCATATCCTTCTCCCTTTCCCGCCTCCTCTCTGGTGCACCAGACCACTCCCTCTCGGATGGCCTCTCTTTCCCATGGCTTCCCCCTTCCTCATACTGATGATCAGATGCTGGATCATCCCCATAACTTGCTTGTTCCCCCCCGCCCCAACCCCCCATGGTGGGGTCGGGCCACATCCCAACGCCGGGACCCATCCCACCCCTTCCGAAGAAAGCAGGGTTCACATGTGGTGCGACGACCGGCGGGAATGGCTGCATCAACCCAGGAAATGGCCCTGCGCCTGGTCCACCGGGAAAACCACCAAAACCAGCACCCATCCTTCCCATGGCACCATAACAAGTAGGATCAAAACCCTGACCCATCATTCCTCCAGGACCAGGAGGCAGCATTGGTGGTGGTGGTGCTACCATGCCTCCATTTCCCATGATCCCTCGGCCACCTGCTGGTCCGGTCCGATTCCTCATATTCCCAACAGGACCTCTGTTCACCATCCCACCACCACATCTCCCCCAGTTACCAGCACCAGGTCCTCCCCCGCGTCCACCACCATAATTACCACCCACCTGAAGGACTCCGGCACCACCAGGCCCTCTCCCACCGTTTGGCAGCACTGGCGGTGTCTCTGCAGCCATAGACTGGTGGTTCTTCCCCTGTGACTCGCCCATGCGACGCGGTGGCCAGGAGAATGCCACAACACATGGACGACCATGAAACAGGTGCCCATTCATGCCCTCCTTACAGGCAGAGACGACACTGGGATCAAAGAAGTCAACCTGGCAGTACCCTTTAGATTTCCCGCTCGCCTTCTCATCGAAGAACCTCATTTCCTTGACCAATCCGTACTTTCTGAGCTCTGACTCAATGTCCGCATCAGTAGTCCACCAGTGGAGGTCTCCCACGAACAGCGTCCTCCCACCAGCGCCCTCACCACCGCCGGATGTACCACCGTTTCCGACCACAATGGGGCCACCACTGTAGCTGCCTGCTTGGGGGTGGAACCCGTCGCCTCCTTGCTGAATCTGGTGGTGCCGAGATGGCGGCGGTGCGGGTGCCACGGGCGGCAGAGGCGGCGGCGGGAGGGTCGCCGGTGGTGGCGGGAGGTTCGAAGGAGGCACGGCCACGCCAGTGATGTGGACCTTCTGCTGCAGCGGCGGGCCCAGCGGTGGAGGCGGCGGGAGGGAGTGGGGGCCCGACATAGGCTGCTGCTGCATCTGCTGTTGCGGCTGTGGAGGGGGAGGAAGCTGATGGGGCTTGTTCTGCTGCTGCGGCGGCGGCGGAGGTAGGGGTTCCTGGGGAAGAGGCGGCGGCCCGTCGCCGACGTTAACGTCGCTGTAGAGGTCGTCGAAGTCATCGTCGTCTCCGTAGCACTGGTCGACGTCCTGCACGGCGGAGATGGCCTCGATGCGGAGGAACGACGGGTCGCCGTCGGCCTCCATGGCCAGCGGGCAGGGTCTAGGGTTAGGGTTTGGTTTGCGGGAGGCGGAAAGGGGGAAACCCCTGGACGAAACAAATTGTTTGAGAAGGAGACCGCGAGCTCGTCCCTGCGAGGGGCGTTATGATTGTATATGGGCTCGTGGGCCACGCTAACCCTTAGCCCAAATGTCGGGGAGCTGGAGAGGAGGATGCACACTTGGACTGAACCCATTACAGGAACTCGATTCTCAAAAAACAAAACAAAAAACATTTACAGGAACTCGGGTTTTAGGCCTAACAAAAACCCACAATATTATTTTTGGAAAAATATCCACCGTATTGATGTCATTTCGTTTATTTTACAGAATAGGCCAAATACTTGTTTTTTTTTAAATCAATAGGCCGAATACTTGTTAGGTAGTGTACGGCCGGGTTTGCGGGTTTTATTTTTTCACTATTGTTTTATTTATCTATTCACTAATTGTTCTTTCTTCAGGCCCGATAAGGATTATTATTTGATCTTTTTACTGCATATATTGCTCATCTCCTTATCATACTACTCCTTGATCCTTTTCTGATTTACATATGTTTGTGTTATGTAACAACATTAGCAATTTCGTGACCCAGTGAAGGAGGTTTTCCACATATAGCTTCATGAACTGTATAATTTCTCACAATCTATAAGAATTCTTGATTTCCTTTTTTCGAGAGCCTCGTTGTTTTTTTATTTTACATTATTCCATCAATGAAATTTAAAGGAGAATACATATTTGGAACATTTAGCCCATGGTTTTTATATTTTCTTTCTACGATTCTGAAACATATGTGTTTTCCTTCACCGATATAGTTTTTATTGAAGGACTAAGTTTTCAAACATATAAGCAAAACATATACCCCGACGCCAGCTCCCCCAAGGGCGTCCATGTACGTAATTCATCCATGCGCAGATCGGTAGTCCTTACTATTTTTTTTTTTTTTGCGGGTAGTCCTTGCTTTCTTCAATTGCTCGATTGCTTTCTTAG
Organism: Puccinellia tenuiflora; assembly: GCA_012064385.1. Taxonomy (NCBI): domain Eukaryota; kingdom Viridiplantae; phylum Streptophyta; class Magnoliopsida; order Poales; family Poaceae; genus Puccinellia; species Puccinellia tenuiflora. Next base: position 206,395 of record QRDG01001487.1, on the reverse strand, counting down.
GTTTCCTGCAACATGATTTAAGATAAAAAAAATACATTAATCCTATTTATTTAAATTAACTTACTCCTAGAACCTCTTAGCAGCTATTTGGTCCAATTTTACATACTGCCCCAAGCAAAATAAAAATCAGTTGTTTTTGCTCAATTGTGAGTAAGCTCATGTATGAACTTGATTTCTATCTCTTTTTTTTTTTTTTTTGAAACGGAGGCAAAACCTTTGCCTTATCTTTACCTAATAATAAAGGAAGAGTTGCTTCTCCCAAAATTTTCGTCCAACTTTTAGTTTACCCTTATCTTCGGTAGAAATTACAACACCTGCCACCGCTAGGCATAAAAAACGTTCGGTCATAAATTTGTTTCACGATTCGTTCCTGCCGCCATGCCGCGACCCGACCTAACTTCCGCCGCATATCGTGCAACGCCCGGCCGGCGCGCTCCCTTACTCCCCAAGCTCTCCACATCTTCCCCGCACGTGCGCTCGCCGGCCGCCGTCGCCGGTCGCATCTATGCCGTCGCCCGCCGCATCGACCTGCTCCGAGGTCGGTCCCTTCTCCACTGCCCGCCATATATACTTGGTTCAAGGTCCATCCGCGGTTGATCTGATTCCCCAGACTTAAGCTTTCAGCGGCCGATCGATCCCCCGGGCGAGAGCTTTCCGGTCACCTACAACGCCCAGGCTGGTTCTGACCCGCGGTCGTGACTTTGACGGCTCCGATGTTGGCGAGGCGTGGCCGTTAGTCTGGAACAGAGTGGTGACCATATTCCTGGTGGCGGCGGCCGCGAACGCCGCCGGCGAGGGCGAGTAGCTTCAGCGTGGACTGTCCCGCGAGCTCCCGAGCCACCGGTCTGGACGCCTGCAGGCTGCAGCCGCACGAAGTAGGCGAGGTCCGGGAATAACGCCAGCACCTCCCCCACTTCCACTTCAGCGGCCGCGAACGCCGCCGGGGAGGGCGAGCAGCTCCAGCGAGGACAATCCGCGAGATCCCGGGCCACCGGGCTGGACGCCAGCAGCCCGCCACGCTGCCCAGAGTCGGATCTTTGCGGCCTCAGCCAAGGACGGCGTAGCCATCTATGGATTCTACTTGGTCGCCTCCGTTCGCCACGTGATTTCCAGCCGCTCTTCTGCTATTCTGCACATCTCGCGGAGGCAAGTACAGCGCTGGAGTTGGCCGGTCTGCAGCATGACCATGACGTGGTGCTGCAACCACACGGAGCAGCAGCTCCTACATCAGAAATTCAGCCTTCCGTCGATGGCACCACCAACCGCATCAAGCGACTGCAGAGACAGGGAGATGCCATCGGTGATTGGCGCCTGTGATGTTTGGACAGAGACGTCAATGGCTCAGAGAGCTGGCCTGGTTGATTCTTTTTTCATTCAAATCCAATGCCTAAGTGAGAGATTTTTTTTTTTTTTTGCAAGGCTATTGAGAGATTAGAATTGCGTTTCGGAAGTCTGCATAGTCTACTAGCGTACTACACTTATTTTGTGCCACTGGTAAACGGTTCTCACCCTGCTGTGATTTAGTTATCTCTATTAATATAAGGAGAAGTGCACACTTCCTATCTAGGGAAGTACTACACACTTATATGCCCGAAGTGTACAGATGGCTTACTGTAGTACACGTAAGTTGTGAGTACGTGCCTTGTAGACGTTTGTTCATGTGCTTGTGAGAGTTAGAAACATTCGTTCCAAGATTTTATTGTGGTTTCAGTTGTGATTAATTCTTTACTGTCGTCAGCCACACATACACCCTGTTGCAATCTTTCCTCATGTGAATTTGATCATAATTTTCTAATGTTTTTTGCACATACTGGACTTTAGAAAATGTGCATCAAAGTTGCCGAGAAATACCCATAAAGAGGATTAATTGGGTTTTTTATAAGCTAAAAAATTAGTTGTTATTAAATAACTATTTTGTCCCTATATCATGATTCCTTCTTATGTTCGCTTTCTAGAGAATCATGCGGTGGCCGAGTTCGTCGCCTTGGGGTTGACTACGTCAGTCACATTATGATATGATGGACACCAAGACCATCATCGGACTGGGCGGGAAGGAGGATCAGCGGCAACACAAGTGGGTCGTCGTGTTGAAAAAGAATGTGGATCCGAGTGTCTAGGTGTGGGGCAGAGGGGGGTTTGAGGCATGCTTATTGAGTTAGGAGTATTTGATATTTTTTCTCCCATTACAATGCACGGGCATTTTTGCTATAATAAAGAAAGAGTTCTTCTCCCAAAATTTTTGTTCAACATTAGAATTGCCCTTAATTTTTTTTCTTATCCGTCTCGATTGCCTCGCGTTCCGGACTCATCCCCATATCCTCCGAGACTGCACGCCAAACCCGTGTTGCTCCTCCATGGTCCGTCGCCCTTGCGTTGCTCAGTGTGAGTGCCAAGGGACCATGCTCAACCCGGCTCTGCTCCTCCAGGAATGGTGGTGCCCATGCCCGTGGCCCTCGACCCGCCTAGGTGCGGCGAAGCAGCATCCAACAGTCGGAGCACCGCACGGCAGCACCCGCTTCCGCGGCCTCACCCGGCAAACAGGGGAAAGATGGGTTGGGTAGAGACTTATGTCCGTGACGGCGGCAAAGGCGGAGTCGTCAAGGAGTATGTCCTCGACGCGCCAGCCAGTGCATATGTTCCTGAGATGGTCCGATATGCTTCTGTTGTGTCGTCCTATTTCTACTCCTCCCTCGTCGTGGTTGCCTTCAAAAACTGCGAGTGCGTCCTCGGCGGCCGAGGCCTAAGAAGAAGAAAGATTGAACTATGCTAGATTGACTCAATAAGAGAGAGAAGGGTTGTATAGATGATATATGCGGATTGTATGTATCAATTGACCTAGACAAGGGTTTATGTTAGATGAAGCGGTTGGATTGAGTGAATGATCTTTATGGTGCTCTGTACGAAAAAACAAAACCAGTGCTCTAAAACGATATTTTTTTAAATCCCATGTTGACCACTGATTTTGTTTTCACTTATATAGCACCACAAATATCAAATTTTGTTTTCTCTTACATAGCACCACAAATATCATTTCGTAACAAAAATTTACACTTATGTACAAATCTTTGATATGTTTGTCATAAATTATTTTTAATTCTTTTTGAATTGTTTACTATTCTTTTCGAAATTTACACCCAGATAGGAGCATGTGAGCTCGGGAGGTATATTGAATTTTGGTGTCTCCATGAAATACTTATTTTGTGTGTCTCCGTAGCATAACTATTTTATCTTCTGTTGGAACACCAGAACATGAACTTATTTTGGGCGTGTCTCCACTATTGTAATTTTTATCTCTCCCGTTGCAACGCACGGGCATGTTTGCTAGTCCATTGATTAAGAAAAGGGCGTCTGGTTAATGATTTCGGTCTCTTATTTAGTTGTAGTCAAATTTCGTGCAGCTAAGGCAATTGCAACTAGGGTGTCCACAGGGTGTGGTGCAATCATTGATCATGAGCATGGATGCTTTCACTATTCAGTTAGGTAGATTCAAGTGAGAATAATCTTCATAATCATAGTCAATTAGTATTGCATGCCTGACAAGCAAATTGTTATATGGATATATCCGTTCCTACAAAAAAAATGAACCTGTGTGGTCTTCTTCTTCTCGGTGCTATCTCCTGAATGAGAATTTCAGATATCATAGTGTGTCAAGCGGAAATATACATGAACTAAAAATATTTGTGTTATAATCCTTCTGTTCAAAATTAATAGATGTTACCCCTGAACTTGAAATATTATATGTACTAAGTCTTTTCCGTATGTACTAATGTTACACATGCGTTACACGTACATACTTACCATTTTTTTTTAAACGATCCACCATATTTATGCCATTTCGTTTTAAGAATATTCCAAATACTTGTTAGGTCACATACGGCCGGGTTTGCAGGTTTTGTTTTTTCACTACTTGTTTTATTTATTCACCAGCTCTTTTGGTTCCCACCAAATTGTACATTTTTCATACGATTTGGCTGAGAATTAGGTTATAGCTAGCTTGGTCGATTATTTTGCCGTCGACTAACGTAGTGATTCTGGGGATTGCACATGAGTTGCAACCAAGATTTTTTCAGTTGCACATGAGTTACATTTAAGAATAAATCTTGTACCATTGGTTCGCGTTGTGATACTATTAGGATAAAATTTGATTAATCAACTTTGAATGATGAATAAACAATGTGTTATTAATTTGATAATTATATCTAAAAAAACTAAACGCACATTGTGATACTATTAGGATCTCTACTTTTCTCCCACAAAACAGTGACATTCTGACCTTTTGAGAAGGGCAAACACTTTTGTATTGACCCGAAGGAGCCACATAGTAAATTAGACTTTAAAGTATATACTTGCACGAAGTGAGAGCTTGAGCCATATTTGCTTTCCTCAACACTTTCACAAAACATAGGAATAAAAACCTATTTTAAACCACAATTGTGGTTTGTTAGGTCTTTAGGAAAGAAATTTTTCCAACGCTCTCGTTTGCACCCATCTGTTCTGCCATTGAGTTATGCTTTTAGATAAGTAAAGATAGCATAAATACACTCCCTCTCCCACTATGTAACAAATAGTTCTCTCTCCACTCACCAATTAACCGATGCTTTAATTTGATACATAGACTATAAACTTTGTAAATTCTGAATCTACGGAAAACAACAAAAAATAATTATGAAACACGGTGAATCCATTATACCCCCGAAACATGAAATACAGTGAAATCACACTAGAATTGTGCCGAAACTTATGTACACATATTTTGGGATACATTGAGTGCAATACTTGTATAATTAAAACATTTTGCATACATCGCATCACCAGAATTAATCTATAATTGGGGATTAGGATACATGTTTACAACTAGACCCGTAGGTGTAGAATGCAGCACGCCGGGCAGTGCAGTTCAACTCGTTTGGGCCCTTGTGTAGATCCTTGCGGATCCCACGAACTCCTTCCTCTTGAATGTCACACATGTAACGCATTGCCTTGTATTCACATGTTAGGGCGGAATGTCTCGGTGACAAATTTCTAGATCCATTCGCACAACCTGGGACTTGGTGACGACTAGAGTTTTCAACTCTTGGAATATTTTCCATAAACTTTCGGTTGCCCGTGCCTCGTCCTATATAGGCATTGACCTTGGCACACAACACTTGTGTCCACATCGGATCCTAATAACCAAGTTATCCCCGCATCAATGAAGTAGGTCCAAAGTTGGACAACTGAATCCATAGTACTGTGGAAGTAGGTTATGGTGTCTCAAGCACGCATCACCCTCATATATCATTGTTAACACGAGTGTCTATTATCGCTAACAGTGCTTATTATTATCTAGGTGAAACATTCGCCCTCTTTTATATTTAAATCCATTGAAGCAACCCCTAAAAATAACATAATTGGTCTCATAAACGAGAATAATTTAGACTCTAGAAGACCTGTTAGACATTGTCTTTCCAAGTCATTACTTCCTGCTTCGATAAAACTAGATCTCTACTATACTGCATCCGTTATCCGGATCAAAGATATCAATGGCCACAAGCCCATGTGCCTTGAGGAGCCTCCATATCTCACCTCGATTTTACTTTTAGATAATTTTATCCAATCATACTTTATATTAGATCCTAACTGTTTAACTTCTAGAAGAGTTGAAGGTTCCGAGCTAGCAGTTAGATAGATTAAAACATGTTTTAAGGTCTCGATAGTTTTATGTTACATTATATTTTCGTTTTATCTTTTCAACCAACCAACCATAATTATAAATGTTGGTTCTTTGTTGCACAAACACAATGCAAGTGCACTCATGAAAATTCCATATGTGTTCTAACTTCACCCTCAATTTATATATTTTTTCTGGAAAATCGTAGGACATCACGGGTCACTTGGTAATTATTATTTATGTTGCTCTTACGAAAAATAGTTACACAATTATTTTTTTCCATATTATTTTTTGATTTCCATATTGACATGTAACATCCCAATCTTTTATTGGGATGTTTTGCATTTAGAGCATATGCATTTCATCATGGCATACTTTTATTTTTTTTTGCATTTATTTGTTTTGCATAGTTTCTAAAAGAAATAAATCTAAAACCCTATTTTGATTTAATCAAAATTCAACAAGCTAAATATATATGCTTGGGGATTCGTGCCAAAGCACCCTTTTATAGTCAAATATGACAGAGGGCAATTTTACAAAATTTCCAAAATTGGTTTGACTCAATTCCGATTTCAAAATCAAAAGTTATAACTAAAACAGTTTCTCAGAAAAAGAAAATAGAAAAGAAAAAAAACGAACCGGGCAAGCTAGTGGGCCGCAGCCCACTAACCCGCCGCGCGCGTGCAGCCGCACCGGGCCGAGGCTGGCCCATTTCCTTCTTTTATTTTCCCCGTAGCCCTTTTCTTTTTCTTTTCTTTTCCCCGATGACATGTGGGCCCCACTTGTCAGTCGTCTTCTAGAACCGGCCGGAGTCCGTGCCCCGTACGTGTTCGACGAAATGACTCGAGTCCAATCCCGGGAAGATCTCCGTTTCCCGTTCGTTTTCTTGCCCCGTGCTCCAAGTCAAGCCGCCTATAAGTAGCCCCGACCCCCGCCGTTCGATCCCCGCACCCAAAACCCTAACACTAGCCTCGAAAGTGATCTTGTTTTCAAGATCGAAAACCTCCGCCGCCGGCCGCCATTGCCGAGCTCGAAGAGGTGAGTGCCGCCGTCGCCTCGGAGCACCCGAGCCGCCCTAACCTTGTCTCTCTTGCTGCCCTCTCTTTTCCGCGCCCGCCTCACCTTTCCTTCTCAAAAACCATGCACCAGGACTCGCAAAAGCGTCGCCGGAGTGCCGCCGGAGTTCGAGATCGGGATTCCACCGCCACCCCCGATTGAAGCAACGGGAGCCGTCGCCGAGGAAACCATCTTCTTCGCCGTGACAAGAGGAGCACGAAGGACATCACCGCCGAGCCCCGAGGACCGCCGCTGCATCGCCGACATCTCCGCCCGAGCCGCCCGCCGTCGCCGTTTGCCGTCGAGGTGAGCACGACCGCGTCCTCAACCTCGCTTCCGCCCGCGACTGTTGGATCGCGATCCGGCGATCCAGATCGGTTCACTTAAGTGAACCGGTACGGGCCAACCAGATCGTGTTGCGTTAGCACCGCCTGGCGTCCGACATGGCTGCCCAGTCAGCGTCTGCGTCAGCGCCGCGTCAGCCCTAGCCCCCCGCACGGAATCTTTTCCGTTTATTAAATCCAGAAAATCATTAAATCTTGTTTAATTCATAGTAATTCAACCGTAAGTCGAAAAAATAAGTTTAATATACCAAAATTCTTAGAAAAATAATACCTATCCAAATCTGTGATAAAATTTAACTTTTAACCAATTTTTATTTTCTGTATTTTGGAAACTTGTTATTTGATAATTTAATCATAACTTTTTATCTATAGCTCCGTTTAAATTATTTCCTTCCGCTAAAAGTTTTAAATTGAATCCTCTGTCCAGAAAATATTAAACCTAATTTTTACGAATAAGTTTTTGAATTAATTATAACAAATCCAAGTGTAGCCTTTTTAATCTACATTAAATTGCTCTTTAATTGATTTGTTGCATTAAAATATTTTTCACATGCATCATATTATTTTAAAACAACAGAGAACTAAATATTTTATTTTGTGTTATGTAAACATGTCATGCATGCATATGTGTTTGTTTGTTTGTTTTCTTATGTTGTATATCGCTTGCTATCGTGTAGACAACGACGTTGGTTGCGATTGTTGCTGTAACTGCGACGATTGTGTGAACGACTACTCCGGCAATTGAAAGGCAAGTGATAAAATCATATGACCTATTATTTTCCTACGCATTTAGTACTATTTTTCGTAGTAATGCATGTGTAGGAGTTGTTTGTATGCTAAGCTAGGTGATTCACTAACACCCAAGTGGATTACCATATGTGTTCCCTGTAGATTAGTTTCCTTCAAACCGTCGTTGTTAATTGCTTAGTTGCTTAGACGTGGTTGTGGGATCACATGTTATGGATGATGTTGTTGTCATACTTGTTTCTTTTCAAATCTAATAAAACAACTTTAATTAACTTGATGTCTGGGTGGCATTGGTATGATTTGGCGGTAAATAGTTGAGTGGCTGCTCGGGTCCGTAGTATCCGAGTAGGTGCACTTGTGAACGGCCACCCAGGTTCCCGAGAAGTATTGTGGAGTCATGTTTAGTAGCTTACGAGTACAACCACATGTCGATATAGTATGGGCTTCGTCTTGACTAACTAAGTAGTAGGCACTCGGGTCCCCGTAGCCAGAGATGTAGCGTAGTAGGTTTGGTACGGTGCGGAGGATGGCTTGAGGGTCTACTACCCAACGGTCTCGGTTTAGCTTTCTCCCAACCTATATACAAATTGAGTGTTTAGGTAAATGGGTTAGCTAAACCATGTGGGTAAAGTGTACAACACTCTCGAGAGTTTAACCTAAGTACTTAGTCGTGTCACCGGTTACGGACAACTTGAGCCAACTAGACTAGGTCCTATAAGAGTTCTCATTCATTCCAATTTCAGTAAATAAAATATGATGGGTGAACCAAGGGATAGAAGCACTGATTTCTATCAGTGTCCAATGATTGTTTACTTTTGTTGTAAAATGTTTTATCAAATTGATAGGTTAAAATTGCTTTTTGTGCAAAGAGCCTTCAAGTCCACCTAGCCCAAATTTGCATGTAGTAGCTAGGTAGACTAGTGTTTTATTAATTACATGCACACTTGCCAGTACAATTCAAATTGTACTGACCGTATTCGCGAACGGCTGCAATTACACTATTGCAGGTACGATATTACGTAGGTCTTGGAGTGTGGCACCCCTATCTGGCACATGTCACTAGAGAGGTGGTCGCCCCGTGCGCCAGCCCAGGATATCCGGATGCACGTTACGACAATGCAACATAGCGGAAATATCATTACATAATCAGGCTCAGAGGGCTATAAATAGTTTTACATGGCCATAAAGGCATGCAAAATTATCAAGGCCAAGTATGGCCCGGAACAGAGTTGAACTGGCAGCGGAAGACATAGATACGGCAACGGATTTGAGTGGCTCCATTCCACAGGCATCTGGCTGGGCTACTGATCCTAGCACGCTCGTGCTCGATCTCCTTGCTATGGTAGTAGATGAATCCTCTTAATGTCTGGCCCCATAAAAAGCCAGTTTGAGTACAATGACGTACTCGCAATAAAATAACCACAAGACATGAACAGTCAAGCAATCAGGCAACAGGTAGCTTGTAATGTCCCGGGGTTCTCCCCAAATTAGATTTTGTTTGTTTTTCTTTTGCATCATCATGTCATCATGCATCAATCACCTTGCATTTTTTTTGCAAAAGAAAAATCGAAATATTATTTTTTACAAAACTATTTTTGATTTGCAAATTAATCTGAGGATTTAATAAAATCCACCCCTCTCTTTTTCTTTTCTCAATTTTTTTTCAAAATATCATTTGGAAATATTTGACAAACTATTTTTAATCAAGAACAAGGTTATAAAAAAAATGTTTGCAAAACTCCCTCTCCTTTTCATCTCTTCCCCCTTCTCTCTTCTTTCTCTCTTTTTCCTAATTCTGAAATTGGGAAAAATCACCAAAAATTCGCAGCAGCCTTGGGGCCCCTTCTGGCCCCTCTACCTTTTTCCAAGCAGCAACCGAATCAGCCCAACCAGCCTTCTCCTTGGCCCAAATTCAGCCCACCATCTTCCCCATCTCCTTCCTCCTATACGGCAAGCATCAGAGCGATGACACGTCCTCGATCATGTGATGGGACGGCCGCTGCTGCTCCTTCTCCTCTACAATACCACCAGCCAGGCTCTCCTCCAACCCTAGTATTCCTCTCCCTCTCCCTCCCTTGCGCCGCCACCCTCTTCCTTTCTTCCTCATCTCTGCTTCTTCTCCATGCAACCGAGAGAGGCGCTTCGATTTCCGCCGACCGCGCCGCCGCCAGGAAGCACGAAGTTCCTGCCCGAGCGTGGGGATGGAACGCCGCAGTCGTCCGCGCCCAGTGAGCTGAAGTAGGAGGAGCCGGAGCTGCACAGGACGTCGCCAAGGTCGTCGACTTCATCTACGTCCACGTCTGTCCGTGGAGAGCCGCCAAGACCACGCCTTCTTCCTCTTCGACCGCACGTTGTCGTTCTCCTCGAGCACGATCGACTCCTCCGAGCTTCCTTGGGTGAGATGCTCTTCCAATTCCCGCTCGCCCCCTTCTCGAATGCATGCTGCAGTCGTCAGCTCTTTTCCCGTCCATCAAGAACTCCATGGCTGCAAGCTCCGGTTTGGTGGTGGTGGCTGCCTTGCCTTGCCCTCCTTGTCCACAAATCGCACGCCCAGCCGCACACACACCAGCACCTGCGCACACTCAGCTCACCCCGGTGCTTCAAGCTCGCACGCGCACACGCACACGGAACCAGCAGCGCCGCTGCAGATCGATCCGTCGCCGTTCCCCTGTCCAAAAATCTGAATCTTTGCTGTCTGTTTTCAGTTAACAGCGAGTCCTATCCTTCATCTAGTACCCGAGCCTTACCCTATCGCAAACACCCCCGCAGCCCAGTGGCTTAGCTCTCAGTTCCCTCTCCCTGTCAGCCCAAGTTCGATCCCTGGCCACCACAACCTTTTCCCATTTTCTTTTTCTTTTTGCAATTAATGCCTGAAATCATATCTTTTACTCCCTCCGTTCCACAATATAAGATGTTTTAGATGTTTCACATGTTGTCTAGATTCGGACTAAAAGAATAGAAAGTGGATGAACACATACGCTAAAACATGTCTAGATACATGTGGTACAAATACGAATGTGAAAAAGGCCTAAAACATCTTATATTATGGAACGGAGGGAGTAATCTATAAGCCCAAATAAAAAATGTCATATATGAAATTTTATTAGAAAATTGTGTAGAATTGGAATATGCCATCTATGCTCATGTTTGCATCATGTAGGTTGCACTTAGTTATATTTTTGTATAACACCTAATGACCTAAATAATTAAATATGGAATGTGAAGGGAATTAAATTAATTGTTGTCCCTATTCCATTTAATTTTGATTAGCTCACCCATGACTTGTTCCTCCTTGATAAATTGACATTTAATTTTGATGTTTAGAAAAATAACTTGAACCATATATTAAAATGTCGGAATCCCGGTTCCCTTTAATTTGGTTAAGTTGCATCTCTCATGTCTTGCCATGTCATGCATGCATTGCATCAACATGCCGGTTCTTTTGCCATAGTGTAAAATGCATCTTTTCCATTGTCCAGTGTTTGTTGCTTCTTCGGGAATAGGACGTTGAGTTGATGTGAGCAACGACAGGTTCTGCTACCTCTACCGAATTGCAGGCAAGTGATACTCACTTGCTATCTTTGCTTGTTTTCTATCTCTTACACCTCCTATCTTTTGTTCCTTGCTAGCCTTATGTTACGATGTTTGTGTATCGATCCTATTTGCATGTTTACCTTACAGCCATGATATAGCCACACCCCCACATCCTATTACCCTGCTGTTTGTTTATCTTGTTGGCCTTGCGAGTCGTAGTGCATGCTTAGGTTATTTTGCTCGAGTCTTGTTCTAGTCATGCTTTAATATGATAGTTGGGTTAAATTCACATGATAATCTTTAATGTTTGGCGATGGGAATAATTAATAAAGATAAGGCACCGGCGGAAGGCCAATCGTGGCGTTTTGTTCTGCTAGTGTCGCCTAGGACCCGAGTTCTTGTCCTCTGATCCAAGACTGAGCGCACTACCCACATGTGGGAGGAAATGGGACTCCCCTCGACCTAGTACCGGATCTGTAGCCTTGTCCAGGGCGCCACAAGTAGTTCGGGTGTTTCCATTTGCGCGGTGCTTTATTATATTGTTGCAGGTACACGGATGGGACGCCTCCGGAAGATATGATACGTGATGGTTACTTACGGTAGGGCTTGTGGTACGTTCATTTATCGAGTGTGAAAGGAGGGGCAATCATATGAGTGTGCCTCCCGACACCGTCCTCGCAACGGCTAGGCCCGCTTTGGAGCTTCGGCCGGACTTTCGATGCGGATCAGACCTAGCTAGGTGGTTCCCTGGACAAGTGTGGTAGTGAAGGAAAGTGTAGTGTCGGATACCCTGCCAGCATACCCCGGAAGTGTGCTAATTGCATGGCGCGAAGGGTTGAACAACGTGTGGTTACATTTGTGCACCCCTGCAGGGTTAAATCTTTTCGAAAAGCCGTGTCCGCGGTTATGGACGACTTGGTGAAATGTGCTGGCTAACAAGATCATAGACAACTTACACCTGATGTTAATAAATTGATTAGTAAGATAGAGCTACATCAATAATAAATTATAAAATTGCCAACTGTGTGAGTGCCTTTGGGCTTGCTGCTCGTGGGATAAACGGGCTGGTAAGGAATCGGCTGGGTATGTGTGGTGTTAGTATAGGTGGTTACCTATGCGCTCTCTTACCTTCTCTCTATTAGACGAAAGTTGTAGCGTGTCTCTAAAGATCGTTAGTGTTGCTTGCCGCCGCCTCAATCGCTAACCCTCTTCCCCCGGAATTCCAGCTTTGATATCTTGTGAGTATTACTTGCCAGTACTTCTACTAGTACTGACCCCTTCGGGGCTGTTATTCCAATGCATCCAACAGGTTTGAGGTCTGACGACGTTAGCTTGGGAATCCCTCCGGCTAGGCTTGGCCTGGGCAGGGATATGGTGCCTTTGCTTATCTTCAGGACTCTTACTCCAATTTGTATCTTGTCCGCAGTCAGACACAATTCGCTTCCGTTGTTATTTGGATCTTTGTATTGTATATTTTGCTCTTGACTCGATGAGTCGTTGTTGTATATATGTTGTTTTGTGTGTTCCATCGAGAACTGTTGTAATGATCATCACAATTCCACCCGCATAACGTGTGTGTTGCGACATGCACGTTATGCCTGGTGGGCGTCCTAGGATCGTTACTATGCGGATTTGACTGGAACGCTCAAGTCTACATAGTACCGATCTCGGGGCGTTACATAGCTAGCGCCAGAAAATAATCTAAACAGGGCAAGTGTCTACTCACGACAGTCCAAGCGGATAGCAACAAGGCAGCACAACAAATCATGGCATAATCAAATAATGGGGGTATCACCAGTATAGAGTCCAAGCCAGGTGGGGTTGGGTCGTATACCGGAGATCACACAAAGAACTTACCTGTGACGAGTAACGGATGTACCCATTGGTACCAAATATTTTAACATCACATGTCATCACCACTAGGCCCAACGGCCTTACCATATATGTCAGACTGCTAGGCCTACTGGCCTCATCTTTCCACTCTGGGCATGCACGGTTGATGTTGGCTCAGGCCTAACTCCAGGCTCCCAACGATCACACCATCACCCCAAACACGGGTAACCATCCACGACTCAAGTAACCTTCCCTGCATCAGCTTATTGTTCATTATTGTTCATATTTCTTTCAAACCGAACTTAAGTTTAACCTCCGGACTCGACAAAGGACAATAGTGTGACCGACACTGAACTGTTCCATAACCTAGGAACAAGGCTAGCTGCTAGATGACACACTCTCGAGAGGCTGCAGTTACGACCCATCTAAATGCACCTTACTTAGCCAGATCAAGATACACTTACATAACCGTTCACGCTACCAAGATACTCCTTGTATAGCTACCGACTTACCACTCGGGCTAAGTCTTATGACGAAGTGAATCCGGCACATCCCCAACTCATAAGCAACGCCTAGCTCCGGAACCTTCGCAAGACTAGCCCCGACCACAACTATGCAGTATCCGACTAGAGTTGCCAACTGGGTAGCATCAAAGGAGGCTTGACATGTTACATAGGCTATGGCTCTCCCATTTGGGCGACAGTGGTAGTGCGTTCAATGTTCAGTTTGGTGGCACTATGGACTGACCCTATCGATGTTTGGAGGGGGTTTCATTTAGTCCAGTTTCATTCAACAACAAGTCCAAACAACTGAGGATTAGTCCAACACAATAAAGGATTAGTCCAACACAATAAGTATAATATCTTATCAACATGAAACAGATTAGTCCAACGCAAAATCATAATATTATATCAACATGAAACGGAAACAAACTGCACACAATAGTTCAAGCAATATATAGTTAGTTTAATCAATGGTTAGTTTCAACCGGGCGATGGCGGAGATGCCTCCGACCAGTGACAGCCACAGGTTGAGTAAAAGAAAATAAAATAGCACAATCAACCGGGCGAGGGCGGAGATAACTCCGACCAGTGACAGCCACGAGTTGAGTAAAAGAAAGTAAAATAGCACGGTCAACCGGGCGAAGGCGGAGATACCTCCGACCAGTGACAGCCACAGGTTGAGTAAAAGAAAATAAAACAGCATAGTTGGTTAGCGTCAACCGGGCGATGGCGGAGATACCTCCGACCAGTAACAGCCACAGATCGACTACAAAGTTAGTGGAGGAGTCCACGCGATCCCGTTCCACCATTCCATTGACTGCGGCGGTTCCCCCAGTCCATCGTTGCCGGAATGGGGAGTGGTGTATGGTACCATCCAACACACGCCACAACTCTACAGAAAAGTAGCCGCTTCAATCCACTTGGGCAGGACCCAACGTGTATTTAGACGGGGTACTGGAACTCAACCCACGGAACATGCGTTTATCGTATTACAGGTATGAAACAAAGCCACGATACCTCGTGACACACAGTTGGCAGGATGTAAACAAAGTCACGATATCTCGTGACGCACAGTTGACAGGATGTAAACAAAGCCACGATATCTCGTGATGCACAGTCCGCAGATGATAAGCAATAAAATGCACCTATATGGCCAGGTAAAATGCAAACAAACAAACATCGCTTGAGTGTTCATAGCAAGCGGTTAGATTGCCTTCGATGATCGACGCCATTTGGCTTGGAGGTCACGGACACGTCGCGGGTTAGGGTCTCGATTTGCCGGTACCGCGAAATACGCCTATACATACATACGGGATGCTGAGCATACAACCATCATATAAAAATATAAAACCTATACCACTGGATAGAGCTTTTCAAACTATGAATTTAAAAATTTGAATCACCTCAAACCGATTTACGAGTCAAAAGTTATGGCTTGGCGTTGATTAGCTATCCACTGCCCACTCACGGGTACCGTTCAGCGACGGATAACTATCAGACGCGCGTGCAGCGGATAGCAGTATGTCGCTGAAAGTGCTGGCTGGTTGCACGTTCCAGGAAAAGACGCTTTCGCTTGAGGAAAGCGTAAAGCATATAATACGCTTTGAGCTAGCCCCAATCTGAACGATTGGTTTCTTCTAGCTTCCGTACGAGAGGAGCTCGGGGAGAGCCGGGGCAAACCGGCCGACGGCCGCGTCGCCGACCACCGGGAGGGCTAGGCTGCCGGACGAGGGTGGAGACGGGCACGCCGCGCCCCACCTTGCTAGGGGATGGCCTCAGCGGAAGAGGCAGGCAGGGGTCGCGTCGCCCTCGTGCTTTCCCGGCTCGGTCAGCACGGTCATGGCGAGCCGAGCACGAACTCGAGCGCGCCGAGCTCCACATGCTCCTCTGGTCTGCGTGTGAGGTTAGAGGAGAGGGATAGGAGGCTCTGGGGAGGTTTAATCATGGAACGGCCGGACACAAGGTCGCCACGGCCGAGGTTTTCCATGGCGGCGTCTCGGCCAGAAAATGAAGCAGAGCTTCGCCGTTCGTCGACTAAAACGCCCAGAGGTCCAGGAGGGAGAGGAGATAATGGGGCGCAGCTGAAGGGGGCTCGGGTTGCTCTCTTATAGCCGGGGCGAGGGAGGAACAGACGAACTGGGGTGCACGTGTCCCATGCACCACTGCACCAAACTCCAGCTAAGAAGATAAGGAGGGAGGGGATAGGATCGAGAGCTGGATAGGGAGGTCGAGCTGGACGAGCAGTAGTCTACAGAGAAGCTACTGTGCGGGGGAATAGGCAGGGTTTAGGGCTAAGCAAGTTTAGGTCACGCCAAAGCGTGCGTTCGGGACGTTCAGAGCGCGACGCGAGCGGCATCATCGCGTTCCCGTTGACTCGGAGTACCAAAAGGGAAACGGCTTCGCCACTGGGTTCCTGGAGACTAGGGAAACGCAACAAAATAAGAATCACGCAAATACGCCAAACTTTTCTGCACACAAGTTTTAGAAAACCAAGGGTGCGCCAGGTGTTCGATGAAATGACCAAGGCTTTGCACATCTCAAAAAATTCTCCAAAATTCACAGTAGGCTAGGATAGGTGTATATAGTATGTTTGTGAAGTTTGAGCTCAATTGGGTACCTGGAGGTTGGTCAAATAATTCGGTGTCCAAAAATGCCCGAATGGCATGGGTTTGCCAAGTGCATTTAACCAAATTATATTGGCCTGATATTGTGGATTTGGGGTTGTGTAAGGTACATTGTCAACTTGACAAAGTGTCAATGCCAAATGATTTTTGTAGCTAGGGGTTGCTTTGGAAATTGCAATTAGGCATAAGAAGGGCATTACAAAGGAAGTACCTCAAATATTATTCAAATGAGGTTGGGCCAATGGAGTGAAATGTTCAGGAGGTGGAATTAGGCATATTCCCAAAATTGTAGAATTTTTGGATGAGCGGAAGGTGTCTAGATAATTTCGGAATCGAAAATGGCATAATAGTGAATCTCTACTATAAAATTGCAATAGGTGATGGTTCAACGGTAAATCGCGATATGTCAATTGTTGGATTAAACTTTTCCCGATCTGAGGTAGCACGAGAGAATCAAAGAAAAAGGTCCACCTATCCAAGTTTTATCCAAATCCAACACGTATTCCTATCTATGGCAGTAAAATAGGAAACCTAGACATGTACGTACCACGCAAAATAGGAAACCTAGACATGTACGTACCACGCACTAGCTCGTTTTTTCCTACACGTGACCCGTATCGATTCGCAGTAAAAATATGTAACCGAGTCATATACGTACACACTCTAGCTTTTCCATGTATATCGGTTTGATTATATGCATGTAATATTCTTCCCAAGTATTTTTTTCAATCAAAAATAGGATGAGCGTGACCTTTGCACCTGATACATCCAGGTTGAAGTTGTCCGTGTATTTTTTTCAATCATTCTTTTGTTATGCACATAATTAAATGTGCTAATAATTAAATAGACCTGCCTAATTATCATTTCCTAACTAATCTCTTCACATGAAACAAAAAATGCATCCAAATAACCCTTTCATGGCCACCGATGTTGACAATTACATCCTTGTGTAACGCCACCACTACAGCCGGTCACACAAATTTCCTTGGAATACATTACTACTCCTCTGATCCGTATTAACTGTCGCAAGCGCTATAATAATTTGTGCTATCGATGCACATTTTCAGCAACAGTTAAATTGGACCGGAGGGAGTACACAATATTTATTATGTGTGTAAAATTTCACTTCTCATGGTTATAGAGAATGACAAAGATGGGGGGAGATATATAAGCAATGCGTGGGCACTTAGCTATATTCATTTATAAGGTTAGAAGAAAAAGGACCCTGGTATTAAAAGAAACACCGAACAGTACAAAACATCTCAACAAAAACGAAAATTACAACGAAATTCTTGAGATGCCCTTCGTCTTCAACCTCCAGACCGTGTCGACGGCGCGCCGCCGCTGCCGCTCCTCCTGAGCCGGGCTGACGTTGTTGATTGCGGACGGTAAGTCACCGAACGGGTCTAGAAGACCACATCTGTTCCGGAGACGAAGAAAAAGGAAGAACTGTCGATGAAGCTCCTTGACGATCTGGAGAACGCCACCACCAGAATAAATCCTCGAGACCACACCACTCCCACAAACTTCTCGACGTTGCCGCCGAGATGGGACTAAGTCGGGGATACCTTATTGAAACGAGGCGCCGCCGCCGCCATCTGGCGCCGCCCCAACAAACCATGACCCTAACAACCAAAAACGGAGCCCTACCGCCGACGGGGGCTGAGATCCACCGCGCCTCCATGGCCCGAAGGCCATAGAGACGGGGCAAATCAGCACATGGGGATTTTTTTTGATTCTTAGTGTAACTCAAGACTGTTGAAATCCGGTTATTAATGTACAAGACTGACGCAAAGATCCATCCTGATCTAATAATTCAGGTGGTGCCTTTCGTCCAACATGGTGAAATAGAATAACTTATCACGCATGAAGGTACTGGCAGTAGCAAGTTTAGGTACGGCGATGGCAAAGTAAAAGCAACAATAGTATACATTTTATAAGATGGAAAATTAAATACGATATGAACATGACAGAGCTCTGGACAAAAAAGTTTGACGTGGAAATGTCTTAATTTGGTAGTATAAGAGAGCCGTGTTTTTGTTGATCATTTGCATTTAGTGAAATAAACTCGAATTGTTTTACTAAATACATGGATGAATATGTGATCTACCCATAGCAACGCACGGGTATTTTGCTAGTATGACTAACTTGGAACTATTGCATGGGACTAGGAAATATTTTTCCATGGGAGTGATCTATATGTATGAGGGAACCATATGGTAGCTTGGTAGAATTTATCTCAAGACAGGATTGTGGTGGTGGCCTTTGGTGGGATAGATGGGAGGGGTTTTAGAATCTCCAAATGGAACCAATGCTTGACAGACAAAACAATGGCATGGGAATATGGTGGAGGCCGACAAAGATCAGGGATTATTGGGAAAAATTTCTAAGAGAGCGAAACCAAAGTCAAATCAAAGACTATCTAGTTCAAAGAAAACATTTTGAAAATAGAAAAAGTTTTTCAGACGCGAGAAAACATTACTAACATTAGGGACGAATTTTCGGGATGTTACATGGAGCTACACCCAGCATGTTCGCCTGTGGCACAAGTTGATTGGAGCTTCATTATCGTTTACTTTCCGCTGTGTGCTTTTATTTCAATAAAGTTATTTTGTGCTAGCGTAAATGCTATGCAAAGATGTATGGACTTTGTTATTCTAGATCATTTCATTGTAATAAAGACGCATTGTGCTCTGTTATTTCATTTGTAATGAGTGTGCTAGCGAGTCGATCCGGGACTAGCACTATACTCATAGACGAGATCCATATTATTGGGTCGAGTCGCTACAGATGGTATCCGAGCCTTGTGTTGGCTGTAGTATCGAGACCTAGGATTGGAATAGGGGGCCATAGGACTAAAATTCTTATTTTACATTTTGTCCTTAAATTCTTCGCATTCTTCTAGTACTCTTCTCACTTCTAATTCCTTTACTTAACCCCTTTATATAGATGGGAGAACACCAAGCACTGAAGGATGGATTGGAGTCCGGGAGGCTTATTGCAAGGCAACTAGCTCGTGTGTTTGAGGAGTTGGCATCAGCACGCAAGCTTGAGAAGACCCCGAGGTCCGATATAGGGTCCATGGCAATTGAGCTATGTGACCAGGATGATCGAATTCTTGCGAAGGATAATCAGATTGCCTTACTACGGAAGGAGATTGCAAGTTTGCGAGCTCAACAAACCCCGTCACCACTAGAAGACGATGAAGGTGCCAAGACAAAAGAGGAAGACGTAAAGGAATACAATCCCGGGAAAGTGACCCCCTACGACTATGAGGAAGGAAACTAGATAGGTATGCCCACCCTATAGACTTCGATAGGTTATCGTTATGCGTGTTGGGTGTTGATCATACCAAATCTTGTGGTATTGTAAAAATAGGCGAGAGCTTTATTTTATTTTCTTCAGTTGAAACTATATGATTTTCGCAGGAATATATACTCTATTTTAGAAAAGTATTTTAAAGTGTGTGGTTTGACTATATGTTGATTGAAAAGTGTTGCTTTGTTCATGCTATAAATGGGTAGCTATTTCCTTAGCCTTTCTGTCTAAAACTTGTCTTTTCCCAACCGTAGATGCCTCCCTGTCGCAACCCCGAGAACAACAACACCGGGAACAACGACATGCAGCAAGTGATGACTTAGCTCATGCAAGTGATGACACAATTCATAGCCGCCAATGCTAACAACAACAACAACCCACCGCCAACACCACCCCCACCGCCTCAGGTGGATATGCTCACTAGGTTTCTGAGGCTAAGGCCTGAGAAGTTTTCTAGCGCACCTGAACCAATGGCAGCACTTGATTGGTTACGCTCTGTGAACAAGGACTTAGTAACCGTGGGGTGCAATGAGGCTGAGAAAGTGAGGTTTGCAGCCCATCTGCTTGAAGGACCAGCTGCATCATGGTGGGACAACTTTTAGATCACTCACCCAATAGACACTGTCACTTGGGCAATGTTTGAAGAAGGATTCCGCAATGCTCATGTCTCATCAGGCATTGTGAGTTTGTAAAGGAGGGAGTTCCGTAATCTGCGACAAGGCAACCGCACTGTGAAGGAGTACATTGATGACTTCGGCAATTTAGCACGCTATGCGCCAGGAGATGTGGACACTGATGTCAAGAGGCGTGAGAGATTCCTCGATGGGCTGAACGATGAGCTAGCTGTTCAACTGTCAGTAGTTCACGTTCCAAACTACCAGGCACTCATCGACAAAGCTATCATTCTTGAGGGCAAGCAGAAGCAGGCAGAGAACCGCAAGAGGAAGTATAATCATGGTGGCCATGGTTCTCGATCTCAACAGAAGGTCCAAACTCACCATGATGACAATGGAGGCTCTCACTACAACAAGCATGGGGGTAATAACCATCGTGGAGGAAATGGACACCAGCACAATTGAGGAAATGGCCATAATCATAATGGTCATAGGGGCAACAATCATCACAATGGAGGCAATGGACGCAACCACAACCCAGCACACAAGAAGGACCTTAGTCAGGTGCAGTGCTACAGATGCAAGAAGATGGGGCATTACTCAACTGATTGCACTAAGAAGAAGCCTGAAGAAGGAGCCAAGCCAAACCCATTCTAGAAGGCAACTGCAAATCATGTGAACGTGGAGGAAGTCTATGACGAACCCGACCTGGTGATGGGTAAGCTCTTGATCAATTCATGCATCGC
This sequence comes from Puccinellia tenuiflora, assembly GCA_012064385.1. Lineage (NCBI taxonomy): Eukaryota > Viridiplantae > Streptophyta > Magnoliopsida > Poales > Poaceae > Puccinellia > Puccinellia tenuiflora. The sequence goes on along the minus strand of QRDG01001487.1, from coordinate 185,426 downwards.
CCTTGTTCTTTTTGGTACTGGTGCATTGCATTCATTCATATCGAGGGCATTTGTGGGTAAGAGTTTGTTAGCATCTGAGATGCTTAGAGGAGCGATTAGAGTAAGATCACCCAGAGGAGAAATGATTGCAAAGTCTATATGCCGTAATTTGAGATTGGAGCTTACAGATTCCCCACAGATCTTATCATATTAGAATCACAAGGCTTAGATGTAATACTAGGCATGGACTGGATGTCTAAGTATGAAGGATAGATAGACTGCACACAGCGTGCCATTACACTCACTACCCCGGAGAAGAAGAGAATTAGATATAGGTCTAAACTGAATCTCGGAGAGGCCAAGTTAAATTCTCTTAAGGGGTTTAGCATAGAGGAGGTCCGTATTGTGAGAGAATACCCGAACGTGTTTCCAGAGGAGTTACCAGGAATGCCACCTGATAGGGATATTGAGTTCATCATCGACTTGATACCAGGAGCGGGACCTATAGCCAAGAGACCTTACAAGATGGATGTTGACGAGTTAAAGGAACTAAAGAAGCAACTCAAGGAGCAGTTGGATAAAGGATTTATTCAGCGTAGTTCATCGCCTTGGGGAGCACCAGTTCTGTGGGTAGAGAAGAAGGACATGACACAACGTTTAGTGATGGATTATCGTTCACTTAATGAGGTGACGATAAAGAACAAGTACCCACTGCCCAACATCAACGACTTGTTTGACCAGTTGAAGGGAGCTTGTGTATTATCCAAGATCGATCTTCGATCAGGATATCATCAACTGAAGATTAGGAAGGAGGATATTCCTAAGACCGCCTTCACCACGAGGTATGGTCTATACGAGTATACGGTTATGTCATTTGGACTAACCAATGCGCCGGCATATTTTATGACCATGATGAACAATGTTTTTATGGAGTTCTTGGATAATTTTGTAGTGGTGTTCATCGATGATATATTGGTATACTCCAAGAACGAAGAGGAGCATGAAGGACACTTGCGGCTGATATTGGAGAAGCTTAGAGAGCATAAACTTTATGCCAAGTTCAGCAAGTGTGAGTTCTGGCTAAACACAGTGGGATTTTCAGGACACGTAGTGTCAGCAGATGGCATCGCAGTAGATCCCGCCAAAGTGTCAACCGTAACCGATTGGGAATCACCCAAGTCAGCAAAGGATATACGGAGTTTCCTAGGGCTTGCAGGATACTATCGAAGATTTATTGAGAATTTCTCCAAGATAGCAAAACGAATGACAGAGTTGCTAAAGAAGGAGAAGAAATTTGCTTGGACCGAGGAGTGTGAAGCTAGTTTCCAAGACTTGAAGCAACGCTTGGTGACAGCACCAGTTCTATGTCTGTCGGATCTACAGAAGGATTTCCAAGTCTATTGTGACGCATCCTGCCAAGGACTTGGAAGTGTGTTGATGCAAGATGGTAGAGTCGTATCCTACGCATCGAGGCAGCTCAAAAATTATGAAAGAAATTATCCCACACATGATTTAGAGCTTGCATCAGTTGTCCATGCACTAAAAACATGGAGACACTATCTAATGGGAAAGCATTGCGAGGTGTTCACAGATCACAAAAGCTTGAAGTACATTTTTACTCAGAAAGAGCTGAACATGAGACAGAGGAGATGGTTGGAGCTGATAAAGGATTATGATATGAACCTCCAATACCACCCCGGGAAGGCCAATGTTGTAGTAGATGCACTAAGCCGTAAGGTGTATGCAAATGGGATTACAACAGGAGAGTTACCTCCGGATCTGTGTGAGTAGTTTAAGTCTATCAGATTGGAGCTAGTGCCAGAAGGATATGTGGCAGCCTTGGGGGTGGAACCAATTCTGATGAACAGAATTAGAAAAGCTCAGAATGGAGATGAAGAGCTGGAGAAAATAAAATGAGACATGAAGGAAGGCAAGGCCAAAGGTTTTCGTGAAGATGAGCAAGGAACTATATGGTTCGGGAATCGTATTTGTGTGCCAAAGGATTCAGAGATTAGGAAGCTTATATTCCAGGCGGCTCATGAATCCCCTATTCCATTCACCCCGGCAACACCAAGATGTACATGGATCTGAAGGAAAGATTTTGGTGGTCCAATATGAAGAAGGATATCGCAGAGTATATCGCTAGATGTGATGTGTGTAGCAGAGTAAAGGCCGAGCACTAGAAGCCAACAGGAATGTTACAACCCTTGCCCATACCTGAATGGAAGTGGGACAAGATTGGAATGGATTTTATACATGAGACGTTGGGAACTAGATTGGAGTTCAGTACGGCTTTTCACCCACAGACGGACGGACAGACTGAGAGAGTCAATCAGATACTAGAAGATATGCTGAGAGCTTGTGCTCTAGACTATGGATCAAGTTGGGATGAAAACCTACCTTATGCTGAGTTCTCGTACAACAATGGATATCAAGCTAGTATGGGAATGTCACCATTTGAGGCACTATATGGTAGAAAGTGCAGGACCCCACTACTGTGGAATGGAGTAGGAGAACGTAGTCTCTTCGGGCCTGACATTATCAAGGATGCAGAGGAGAAAGTCGGGCTAATTCGGGATAGACTAAAGATAGCACAATCAAGGCAGAAGAGCTATGCAGATTCGAAGCATAGAGAGGTCACATACGAGGTTGGAGATAGAGCGTATCTTCGTGTCTCACCACTACGCGGTGTTAAGCGTTTTGGCATCAAAGGGAAGCTCATCATATGTTTACTGTGGGCTTAGACGTTGATACGCGTGCCTACTTCACCGCAGCTACCATGATCATAGCTGTGCCCACTGGAATTGTCTCTGTCGCTGATGTTGGCCAAAAAGGCCACGTGGATTGGCCTGGGTCTTCTTCGGCTAATGAGACCTCGATCCCGAAGCTAAGATAGAAGTTCAGTCCCTCTAAATTAGCCAGAACCTGGGGGTCTTGAATCTTCACCGAGGTTTATTGGACCATACAAGGTTCTGGCACGGAAGGGAGAAGTAGCCTACCAGCTAGAACTACCAGAGGTATTGTCCAACGTACACAATGTATTCCATGTGTCTCAGTTGAAGAAATGTCACCCAGAGATGGCGGATACGCCACTACGAGATACAGTTCCGCTCGAGGAGGTCCAATTGGAGAGTGATCTCACATATGAGGAGAAGCCGATCAAGATCCTAGAGACAGCAGGAAGAATTACTCGCACCAAGATGATCAAGTTCTGCAAAGTCCAGTGGAATCATCACACTGAAGAGGAAGCCAGATGGGAGCGAGAAGATGATCTTCGAGAAGACCATCCGAACCTATTTGCTGGCCAAACCGATTCTCGAGGACAGGGGTTAGTCTGTAACATCCCAATCTTTTATTTGGATGTTTTGCATTTAGAGCATATGCATTTCATCATGGCATACTTTTAAATTTTTTGCATTTGTTTGTTTTGCATAGTTTCTAAAAGAAATAAATATAAAACCCTATTTTGATTTAATCAAAATTCAACAAGCTAAATATATATGCTTGGGGATTCATGCCAAAGCACCCTTTTATAGTCAAATATGACAGAGGGCAATTTTACAAATTTTCAAAATTGGTTTGACTCAATTCCGATTTCAAAATCAAAAGTTATAACTAAAACAATTTCTCAGAAAAAGAAAATAGAAAAGAAAAAAAAACAAACCGGGCGAGCCAGTGGGCCGCAGCCCACTAACCCGCTGCGTGCGTGCAGCCGCACCGGGCCGAGGCTGGCCCATTTCCTTCTTTTATTTTCCCCGTAGCCCTTTTCTTTTTCTTTTTTTTCCCCGCAGACAGGTGGGCCCCACTTGTCAGTCGTCTTCTAGAACCGGCCAGAGTTCGTGCCCCGTACGTGTTCGATGAAACGACCCGAGTCCAATCCCGGGAAGATCTCCGTTTCCCGTTCGTTTTCTTGCCCCGTGCTCCAAGCCAAGCCGCCTACAAGTAGCCCCGACCCCCGCCGTTCGATCCCCGCACCCAAAACCCTAACACTAGCCTCGAAAGCAATCTCGTTTTCGAGATCGAAAACCTCCGCCGCCGGCCGCCATTGCCGAGCTCGAAGAGGTGAGTGCCGCCGTTGCCTCGGAGCACCCGAGCCGCCCTAACCTTGTCTCTCTTGCTGCCCTCTCTTTTCCGCGCCCGCCTCACCTTTCCTTCTCCAAAACCATGCACCAGGACTCGCAAAAACGTCGCCGGAGTGCCGCCAGAGTTCGAGATCGGGATTCCACCGCCGCCGTCGATTGAAGCAACGGGAGTCGTTGCCGAGGAAACCATCTTCTTCGCCGTGACAAGAGGAGCATGAAGGACATCACCGCCGAGCCCGAGGACCGCCGCCGTGTCGCCGGCATATCCGCCCGAGCCGCCCGCCGTCGCCGTTTGCCATCGAGGTGAGCACGACCGCGTCCTCAACCTCGCTTCCGCCCGCGACCGTCGGATCGCGATCCGGCGATCCAGATCGGTTCACTTAAGTGAACTGGTACGGGCCAACCAGATCGCGCCGCGTCAGCACCGCGTGGCGTCCGACGTGGCTGCCCAGTCAGGGTCTGCGTCAGCGCCGCGTCAGCCCTAGCCCCCTGCACGGAATCTTTTCCGTTTATTAAATCCAGAAAATCATTAAATTTTGTTTAATTCATAGTAATTCAACCGTAAGTCTAAAAATTAAGTTTAATATACCAAAATTCTTAGAAAAATAATACCTATCCAAATCTGTGATAAAATCTAACTTTTAACGAATTTTTATTTTCTGTATTTTGGAAACTTGTTATTTGATAATTTAATCATAACTTTTTATCTATAGCTCCATTTAAATTATTTCCTTCCGCTAAAAGTTTTAAAATTGAATCCTCTGTCCAGAAAATATTAAACCTAATTTTTACGAATAAGTTTTTGAATTAATTATAACAAATCCAAGTGTAGCCTTTTTAATCTACATTAAATTGCTCTTTAATTGATTTGTTGCATTAAAATATTTTTCACATGCATCATATTATTTTAGAACAACAGAGAACTAAATATTTTATTTTGTGTTATGTTAACATGTCATGCATGCATATGTGTTTGTTTGTTTTCTTATGTTGTATATTGCTTGCTATCATGTAGACAACGATGTTGGTTGCGATTGTTGCTGTAACTGCGACGATTGTGTGAACGACTACTCCGACAATTGAAAGGGAAGTGATGAAATCATATGACCTATTATTTTCCTACGCATTTAGTACTATTTTTTTCGTAGTAATGCATGTGTAGGAGTTGTTTGTATGCTAAGCTAGGTGATTCACTAACACCCAAGTGGATTACCATATGTGTTCCCTGTAGATTAGTTTCCTTCAAACCGTCGTTGTTAATTGCTTAGTTTCTTAGACGTGGTTGTGGGATCACATGTTATGGATGTTGTTGTTGTCATAGTTGTTTCTTTTCAAATCTAATAAAACAACTTTAATTAACTTGATGTCTGGGTGGCATTGGTATGATTTGGCGATAAATAGTTGAGTGGCTGCTCGGGTCCGTAGTATCCGAGTAGGTGCACTTGTGAACGGCCACCCAGGTTCCCGAGAAGTATTGTGGAGTCATGTTTAGTAGCTTACGAGTACAACCACATGTCGATATAGTATGGGCTTCGTCTTGACTAACTAAGTAGTAGGCACTCGGGTCCCCGTAGCCAGAGATGTAGCGTAGTAGGTTTGGTACGGTGCGGAGGATGGCTTGAGGGTCTACTACCCAACGGTCTCGGTTTAGCTTTCTCCCAACCTATATACAAATTGAGTGTTTAGGTAAATGGGTTAGATAGACCATGTGGGTAAAGTGTACAACAGTCTCGAGAGTTTAACCTAAGTACATAGCCATGTCCCCGGTTATGGACAACTTGAGCCAACTAGACTAGGTCCTACAAGAGTTCTCATTCATTCCAATTTCAGTAAATAAAATATGATGGGTGAACCAAGGGATAGGAGCACTGATTTCTATCAGTGTCCAATGATTGTTTACTTTTGTTGTAAAATGGTTTATCAAATTGATAGGTTAAAATTGCTTTTTGTGCAAAGAGCCTTCAAGTCCACCTAGCCCAAATTTGCATGTAGTAGCTAGGTAGACTAGTGTTTTATTAATTCCATGCACACTTGCCAGTACAATTCAAATTGTACTGACCGTATTCGCGAACGGCTGCAATTACACTATTGCAGGTACGATATTACATAGGTCTTGGAGCTACACCCAGCATGTTCGCCTATGGCACGAGTTGATTGGTGCTTCATTATCGTTTACTTTCCGCTGTGTGCTTTTATTTTAATAAAGTTATTTTGTGCTAGCGTAAATGCTATGCAAAGATGTATGGACTTTGTTATTCTGGATCATTTCGTTGTAATAAAGACGCATTGTGCTCTGTTATTTCATTTGTAATGAGTGTGCTAGCGAGTCGATCCGGGACTAGCACTATACTCATAGACGAGATCCATATTATTGGGTCGAGTCGCTACATGACACTAGTAGAAACAAGGGCTTTCGTCCATAGCCACATCGGGCTCTAGTCCCGGTTGGGTTACGAACCGGGACTAGAGGTGGGGACTAGTCCCGGTTCAAAGGCTACGAGGCCGCAACAGACTAGTCCCGGTTCATAAGGGACCTCTAATCCCGGTTCGTACTACGAACCGGGAATAGAGGGGTCTGGCCCGACAGGGCAACGTGCGAGACACCTCTAGTCCCGGTCCGTATTACAAACCGGGACTAGAGGTCCTCTGCCCTATATCATCTTCTTCCTGCCCGAGCTCAAAGCTCATATCACCATTTTTCTCCTCTCTAGCTCAAATTCATCCACATTTTTTCCACGATTTTTCAATATTAAGAGCGCCCCATATATCCAGGAGTTATAATAGGTTAGAAACTTCATCCTCTTGGAGCTCAAGTTCATCCCCATTGCTAGTTTTGCTACTCATTTCATTTCTATTGCTAGCTAGGTGTTTGTTGAAATGCCTAAGTTAGTTGTGTAATAAACATTGCTAGTTTATTTGTTTTATATGCAATTTGAGCTCAACTTAAAGTATGATTTGTGGGTTTTAGTGTCGTCCCGTCTCTGTTGTTGTCCTCACCGCCGTGTATTGCCCGCGCCGGCCCATCGTCGGCACTACCTTGGTGAGCCTCTTGTTCTTTTTTTTAAAAAATTCTTATTTGTATGATTGCATAGTTAGTTGTATAGTTTTTTTTTTACTTTTATGACTGTTTGTTATATGTATAGTGTCATGGTTTTGATATCCGTCCCCGTCGGCCCTCGTCCGATCTATGATTCAGATGTGGTATATTATCTTTTATAACTATTTGTTTAATTTCGTGTTTATAACAATTATGCCGAACAACACTTGACATATATATTCTTATCTAGGCGGTAGTTGGACTGGAAATTCCAACCGACTCTCTTGTCGAGATGCTAAATTTATTTGAAAAAGAAAACAATAATTTGAAAGCAAAATTGGAAAGAAGTGAAGAAGAGAAGATGGAATTGGAGTTGTATCTTGCCGATGCCGTCCATGATCACAAGATCAAGATGGATGCAATGCGCTTAAAGATTAGAAACATTAGAAACTATGCCATTTAGAAAGAGGCTTGGTATCATTATGCTGTTGGATCAATGGTTACCTTAGTTTCGATTTTGATCGCATTTGTTGTTGCATTTAAATGCATTATATAGTTTAATTGTATGTTAATTTCAATGTATTTTTAATTATGAGAACTATGTATTACATTGGGTCACTACTCTACTTTGGTTTTAATGTGATGAACTTGTATTGATTAATTTTGTCACTTCTCTATTCATGATGTTGTGTGTAATGATGTTTTCCCTTCTTATGCACACAAGGTGCTCGATGAACCGACAATGGATGTACGATGACCGACGCTCTATCGACTACATTCAAGGCGTGCATTCTTTTCTCAATGTGGGTGAGGCAAACACGCGGAATGGTTTTATGTGTTGTCCATGACGTGTCTGTCGGAATGAGAAGGATTAATCTTCCTAAAAAACCCTTCACATCCACCTGATTCAGTCTGGTTTCATGTCCGGCTATAATTGTTGGACCAAGCACGGAGAAAGAGGGGTAATGATGGAAGACAACGAAGAAGAAGAGAACGATGACAACTATTCTATATTCCCTGAATACGGTGGTAATGCAAGGGGGAAGCTGAAGATGAAGAGACACCAGATGAGCCCATGGTAGATGATGATCTTCGTCGGGCCATCATTGATGCATAGAGAGAAGCAGAAAGTGCAAATGAGAAGTTGAAGTTGGAGCGCATGTTAGAGGATCACACAAAAAAGTTGTACCCAACTTGCGAAGATGGCAACACAAATCTCAGTACCACACTGGAATTGCTACAATGGAAGGCAGAGACTGCTTTATCTGACAAGGGATTTGAGAAGTTACTGAAAATAATGAAGAAAAAACTTCCAAAAGATAACGAATTGCCTGACAGTACGTATGAAGCAAAGAAGGTTCTCTACCCTCTAGGATTAGATGTGCAGAAGATACATGCATGCATTAATGACTGCATCCTCTACCGCGGTCAGGAGTACGAGAATAAGAATGAATGCCCGGTATGCGGTGCATTGCGGTATAAGATTAGACAAGATGACCCTGGTGATGTTGAGGGCCAGCCCCCTAGGAAGAGGGTTCCTGCCAAGGTGATGTGGTATGCTCCTATAATACCACAGTTGAAACGTTTGTTCAGAAACAAAGAGAATGCCAAGTTGTTGCGATGGCACAAAGAAGACTGCAAGAAAGACGAGATGTTGAGACACCCCGCTGATGGGTCGCAGTGGAGAAAATCGATAGACAGTACAAGGACTTTGCAGATGACGCAAGAAACTTAAGGTTTGGTCTAAGTACAGATGGCATGAATACTTTTGGGGAGCAGAGCTGTAGTCATAGCACCTGGCCTGTAACTCTATGTATCTATAACCTTCCTCCTTGGTTGTGCATGAAGCGGAAGTTCATTATGATGCCAGTGCTGATCCAAGGCCCGAAGCAACCTGGCAACGACATTGATTTGTACCTAAAGCCACTAGTTGAAGAACTTTTACAGTTGTGGGGCGAAAAAGGTGTACGTATGTGGGATGAGCAAAAACAGGAGTCATTTGACCTACGAGCGCTTCTCTCCGTAACCATTAATGATTGGCATGCTCTTAGTAACCTTTCAGGATAGACAAACAAGGGATACAATGCATGCACGCACTGTTTAGATGAGACTGATAGTACATATTTAGAGAAATGTAAGAAGGTTGTGTACCTGGGCCATCGTCGATTTCTTCCTCCTAAGCATCCCGTAAGAAAGAAATGCAAGCATTTCAAAGATATGACAGAGTATCGGAGGAAGCCTGTCCGCCGTACTGGTGATGATATATTTGGTATGGTTAAGGATCTAGAAGTGATCTTTGGAAAGGGTCCTGGCGGTCAATCAGTTCCGAATGACGCCACCGGACACGCGGCCATGTGGAAGAAGAAATCAATATTTTGGGAGCTACCCTATTGGAAAGTCCTAGAGGCCCGCTCTGCAATCGATGTGATGCACGTGACGAAGAATCTTTGTGTGAACCTGCTAGGACATTTAGGCGTGTATGGGAAGACAAAAGATACGCCGGAAGCACGGCAGGACCAGCAACGTATGAAAGACCCAGACGACCTGCATCCAATGAAGACGGATAAAGGAGGTCTAAGTCCTGCCAGCTACACTCTTACGAAAGAAGAGAAGGAAATATTTTTTAAAGTCCTGAGCAGTATGAAGGTCCCGTCTGGCTTCTCGTCGAATATAAAGGGAATAATAAATATGACCGAGAAAAAATTCCAGAACCTAAAGTCTCATGACTACCACGTGCTTATGACTCAATTGCTTCCGGTTGCATTGCGGGGGATTCTACCGAAAAATGTTCGACTACCCATTGTGAAGCTATGTGCATTTCTCAATGCAATTTCACAGAAGATAATCGATCCAGAAATTCTACCAAGGTTACAAAGAGATGTGGTTCAATGTCTCGCTAGTTTTGAGTTGGTGTTCCCACCATCCTTCTTCAATATTATGACGCATCTCCTAGTACACCTAGTCGAAGAGATTGCCATCTGGGTCCTGTATTTTTACACAATATGTTCCCCTTTGAGAGGTTCATGGGAGTCTTGAAAAAATATGTTCATAACCGTGCTAGGTCAGAAGGAAGCATCTCCAAAGGCTATGGAACAGAGGAGGTCATTGAGTTTTGTGTTGACTTTATTCCCGACATTAAGTCGTTTGGTCTTCCTGAATCGCGACATGAGGGGAGACTGAGTGAAAAAGGCACTCTAGGAAGGAAATCAATAATATGTAGGGACGAACATTCTTTCACTCAAGCGCACTACACAGTTCTACAAAATTCCACCTTGGCGGCTCCATATATCGAGGAACAAAAGAATATTGTACGCTTCAACAACCCAGGGAAGCCTGACTCCTGGATTAGACATGAACACATGGAGACTTTCGGCGACTGGTTGCAAACACATCTCAACAATAACAACACTATTGAAGATCAGCTGTACTTGTTGTCCAGGTCACCATCTTCGACTATATGGACTTTCCAAGGGTATGAGATAAATGGGAATACATTTTATATGTTCGCCCAAGATAAAAAGAGCACCAACCAAAACAGTGGTGTCCGCTTTGATGTAACAAACAACAATGGGTCAGAGGACACATACTACGGTTACGTAGAGGAGATATGGGAACTTGACTATGGACCTACTTTTAAGGTCCCCGTGTTTCGATGCAAATGGGTCAAGCTGACAGCAGGCGGGTTAAAGGTAGACGAGCAGTACGGAACAGTGGAGGCGCCAGGATCCGAAGGATGGGTATTCCCAAAAAACAATTTTTCTCTATAAATGTAGTATATGTACAAAACAACACTACTGCCAGCAATCCCCTTTTTATTCATCTACGTTACAAGAAATCAAGCAAAACAGAAAATTAAAACTCACATGAAGCAAATCAATTAATCAAGCAATCCACGAAATTGGAGGCAAGGAGGCCGTACCTTCTTTGCTGGAATCGCTGCTCAGGGATGCGCGGGTGGGGGTAGGGGCGCGGGAAGGCGGGGGCGGCCGGCGGGGTGCCGCCGCCACGGGCACGGGGCCGTCGCCTGCTCCGGGCTGCCTAGAGTTGAGTGGCGGGGTTGGGGCGCCGCTGCCGCGGGCGCGGGGTGGAATCTGGAATGGGGGCGGGTCGGCGGAGGCCATTGGCGGCGCGGGTGCTGCTGCTCTATCCCTGCTCGGCTGCTGCTACTAGGGTTGAGTCGAATTCCATCGGCGATTCGGCGGCTCGGGCGCTGCATCCAGAAAAGGAGGAGTCGTGAGCGTGCGTGCGAGCAGAAAAAGGTCGAGCGTGTCTGCGTGCAGTTGGGCACTGAGTTGCCAGTTGGGTCTATATTGTGCCTTCGTGGGCTGGGCCGATGTATACGTATAAATATATAGGAACAAATGTGCTCAAAACATGGGTATTCCAGGGAGTACATGAGCATACCCCTGGCGCCGCCCCTGGTGCGGATTGATAACATTGGACCTCAACAATCTTGCGTACTTAGACGAACCATTCGTCTTAGCCAATGATGTGGCTCAGGTTTTCTATGTGAAGGACATGTCTACCAAACCGAGAAAAAATAAGCAAGAATACATCAGACGATAAGCCAAAGCGCCACATAGTTATTTCAGGTAAAAGAAACATCGTGGGAGTGGAGGACAAGACAGACATGTCAGAAGATTATGATAATTTTCATGAAATTCCGCCCTTCGCAGTGAAGGATGACCCAAGTCTTCTGTTAATTAATGCAGATGCTCCATGGTTACGGTGCAGAAAAAACCCAAACACTAGATAGGGATGTTGGTGATGTGTAATAATATATTAAACCTTTTATGTAACTTCACCATTGCATGTATGCAGGGAATCTGAATGATTTATATTCGGTCGATGAACTAAAGGATTTCTATATAGAACAAAACACACGGTTTCCCTGCATTAGAGTCCAACGGTGGCTCGTGAGTGCCTGCATATCAAATGCACCGTTGGACGTATGCAGGGAATCCGAATGATTTGTATTCGGTCGATGAACTGAAGGATTTTATATAGAACAAAACACACGGTTTCCCCTGCATACATCCCAACGGTGGCTCGTGAGTGCCTGCATATCAAATGCACCATTGGACATATGCAGGGAATCCGAATAATTTGTATTCGGTCGATGAACTGAAGGATTTTTATATAGAACAAAACACACGATTTCCCCTGCATACAGCCCAACGGTGGCTCGTGAGTGCCCGCATATCAAATGCACGTTGGACATATGCAGGGAATCTGAATGATTTGTATTCGATCGATGAACTGAAGGATTTCTATATAAAACAAAACACACGGTTTCCCCTGCATACAGCCCAACGGTGGCTCGTGAGTGCCTGCATATCAAATGCACCGTTGGACATATGCAGGGAATCCGAATGATTTGTATTCGGTCGATGAACTGAAGGATTTCTATATAGAGATGTCCTCTGTCTTTGCCTTCCGGACTAGCTTGACTACAGTATGAACCCTCTTAGCACTGAGAGAACGCTTCTATGCCGAGCCCCTCGAAGATGTCATAGGTCACTGCCCAACGACATCTTCGAGAAACTCGTGCATAGAGGAGTCCTCTGTCTTCTCTTTCCGCTGTTGTCGTGCTCTTGTTCTTCATCTCCTCGTCATGGTGGGTATTTATAGCTAAAAGATCAGGGCAACTCTTCATCTTTAGTCCCGGTTGGTAGCTGGAACCGGGACTAAAGGAGCGTTGATATGTGTGCCTTATCTTCTGCTTGAGATCCAACAGCTCACAAGCGCTCGAAAGAAACACACCGCTGATCCAACGGCTCACAAGCGTTCAAAGGAAACACACTATCTGTGCGCTTCTTCCTGATTGGGCATACTACCTGCACTGATGACGGTAATGCATTTTTAATTGAAAATGGCAAAATGGTTTTGGATTACTTATTTAAATTCCAACACTTTTCATTTTGAAATTTTTGTCAGATTCAAAAAATATTAGTTAATGCATTTTAATTGAAAATGGCAAAATGGTTAATAGTTTGAATAGTTAGAATAATTATTTTGGAAAACAGAAAATGGTTTTGGATTACTTAATTAAATTCAAACACTTTTCATTTTGAATTTTTTGTCAAATTCAAAAAATATTAGTTAATGCATTTTTAATTGAAAATGGTTAATAGTTTGAATAATTATTTTGGAAAACAAAAAATTGTTTTAGATTACTTATTTAAATTCAAACACTTTTCATTTTGAATTTTTTTGTAAGATTCAAAAAATATTAGTTAATGCATTTTCAATTGAAAATGGCAAAATGGTTAATAGTTTGAATAATTATTTTGGAAAACAGAAAAAAGTTTTGCATTACTTAATTAAATTCAAACACTTTTCATTTTAAAATTTTTGTCAGATTCAAAAATATGAGAAGTTATTCAAATTCAAAAATATGCAGAAGTTATTCAAATTCAAAAAATTTGGGCCTTTGCGCGCAAAAAAAAACCCTCTAGTACCGGTCCAACCGGTACTAGAGGGTTTTTGTTGGCGCGCCCTTTCGGCCCACCGAAAATACCTGTAGTCCCGGTTCATGGCACGAACCGGGACTAGAGGTCCTTGGTATAAATACCACGCCCTTATCCCGGCCCGAGCCACAGACCGGGACACAGAGAGATCGGAGCACCCGCCGCCGACGAAGACGACGCCGTCAGGCTGCCCGTCCCGAGCCCGCGCCGCCCTCTCCTCCGGCCGCCCGCCGCGCCGCTCCGCCATCCGCCGTCCGCACGCGCCGCGCTCTCCTCCGCCCTCTCCGCCGTCCGTCCGCCCACGCCGCCACCCTCTCCGCCGTCCGCCTGCGCCGCCCTCTCCGCCATCCGCCCTCGCCGCCCTCTCCTCCGGCCCTCCGCCGCCCTCTCCTCCCGCTGCCCGCCACCCGTGCCGCCCTCCAGCCCGCCGTCGCCCGCCCCACACCGAGGCCGGCCTGTCCGATCGATCGAGGTAAAAATTAGGTTAGATAATTTTTTACACTAGTTTACATTAGTTAGATTTTTTACACTAGTTTACCAAATTTAGTGTTAGTAAAAATTAGTTAGATTTTTTACACTAGTGATAATTAGTGTTACCAAAATTTAGTGTTAGTAAAAATTAGGTTAGATAATTTTTTACACTAGTTTACATTAGTTAGATTTTTTACACTAGTTTACCAAAATTTAGTGTTAGTAAAAATTAGTTAGATTTTTTACACTAGTTTACACTAGTGATAATTAGTGTTACCAAAATTTAGTGTTAGTAAAAATTAGGTTAGATAATTTTTTACACTAGTTTACATTAGTTAGATTTTTTACACTAGTTTACCAAAATTTAGTGTTAGTAAAAATTAGTTAGATTTTTTACACTAGTGATAATTAGTGTTACCAAAATCTGCTAACCCAATTTTACACTAGTTTTTTAACCTAATTTTTTAGTATTACTTTTTTTAGTAATACTTTTGTAGTATTATTTTTTTAGTGTAGAAATAGAAATTTTGACTTAGGTGTTTTTAGTTTATTGTTCTCGGCGACGATGTCCCTGTTGGACCAGAGGGGCGATGTGCGGGACTGGGCTCCGCCGGGCTGGCACTGGGAGGTGCTACCTTCCGGGACGCGCAGCTTGGTGAGGAATCCGGGTAATGTCGTCGACCCGGATCTTCTTTGGTGGCAGTCGCGTGGGCCACGCTCGGTGCAGAGGGAGCCGGCCCCCGAGGAGGTGGTACGTCACCGTATCAGGGAGGAGGACGAGCACGTCCGTCGCTACATGTATCTATTGGATAGGCATTATAGCAATAGCTGGTCGTTTCTTCAGAGGGTTCCTTATCATGTGAGCTATGACCCTGTGAGGGTTCCTTCTCTTTGGATGCGCAGCGCCGGCGGCTCAGCACCCCGGGGCTCAGGAACCGGTCGAAGTTAGTTTGAGATGTATTAGTGATATTACTCGTGATGTATTAGGGTTAAATAAAAATGGACCCGAGCTATGTAACTGGATTATTCTACATGTATTACTGATACTTTTGCATATTTGATCAATGTTGCTTTTGTAAAATGAGGAAAACAATGTTCCCTACTTTGAATTATTCGGCTAATGCTAACATTGATTTATCTTACTTTTGTAATAGTTAAGCAATGGATCCATTCAACAGCAGAGACAATGAAGAGGACATTTTTGCCATTGTACGGCAATCCGAGGTCGATGGAGCAGAAGACATCGGAGCAGAAGACGGCTCACAATTTTTGAACGAGTCCGGTCAGGGAATGGAGGTGGAAAACGAAGCGCAAACGAGCCATGAGTGCGATGACGACTCGGAAACTGGTGGACATCCACCATCTGGCGAGGTATATTAAGCCTCTGTTGATCAGATGCAATAATAGAATTGTATATATATGTATTAACGAATGTTTCTTATTTTAGACCTCCGCATCGACCAAATCTGTTAAAAGTAAACGAGGCCATGCGAAAGGGATGGACAAAGATGAGCATCTCATAATCGAGGTCGTCTCTTCACATGGCCAACCATTGCTTCCCCAGACGAACGCAAATAAGTTTGTGCATCAATGCGCAGTTGTTGTTAGGGACAATGTCGCGATCAGCGTTCAGGAATGGCATAAGCCGAAAAAGCTAGAGGGAGTTAGTTATGTCGACGACAGATCGAAAGATGATCTTTGGAACAAGCTAATTGCACATTTCACCCTACCGGTCTTCGAAGATGATGCAGCAAAGACAACAGCCATGAGGAAAACTGTCAACCATTTCGCTCTTAAGAAGATGGCTGAACAATTCAATAAGTACAAGAACAGATTATACCGTGCGTACGTGAAAGATAAAAAAGCTCCAGATTTCACTAGCACACTAGAGAGGCAGCGGGCTCACTGGGACTCATTTCTGGAGTACAAGAATTCAGAACTAGCTAGGCAAAGGTCGGAAAAGAATAAGGAAAATGCAAAGAAAAAGAAATATCACTATAAGATGGGGACATGTGGCTACAGAACTGCTGAGCCTAAGTGGGATCAAACTGAGGCCGCCATGCGCGATAAAGGGATCATTCCAGCTGGAGATTCCATGCCCCATAGGGCAAGAAATTTCTTACTTGGGCATGGGGTGGAGTATGACATGGAAACAGGGGAGTTAAAACATGATGAAAAGAAAAAAATTCTATAGCCCAGCAAGCAGTTGTTGAAGCAATCGTCGAGGTTCAATTGGGAAAGTTTATTCTCGACAGAGAGAGGGACGAGCTGACAAAGGCCCTCAAGAATCCTGAAAAAGGCGGAAGAACACGAGGCTTTGGACCAGATGTGCCATGGAGCCTTGGGTTTCCCGAGGACCGTGAATCTTATAGAAGCCGAGCGAGAGCAAAGAAGAGGAGGGAGCAGGAGGAGGAAGCCCGGTTGAACAACCTGGAAAAACAGAACGAGGAAATACTTGCTATCGTAAAGCACCAACATAAGCAAATAGAGGAATTGCGCGATCAAGGGCCAACTCATCAGCTGCAGCAAGACAGTTATGAAGCCGGCCCATCTCAGCGGAGAAGCTCAGTGGCTTCCACGGCTGTCGGTGCTGATGAGGCACCGATGGATCACTACCCCGTGGATGATATCAGGGAGAAGAAAAGTTGTGAGCTACATGTGGGAGTGAGGAACTTATCCTTCAAGGTGGCGGACGGCTATGCTTTAACTTGTGAATCTACAGCACAGTGGCATTGCAATGCGATTCCAGATGGCTATGGTCGTGTAGGCGTGGATCAAGTTCTACCCGGATATGAATCACTGGAGTTTGACATCAATAGAGCTGATGATGAGAGGACACTGGGATACGTCGGGGGTGGTATCATTCTATGGCGCAAGAAATACATCGTGCTTCCAGGCTCAGTGCCAAGGCCACCGCCGTCTCCTCCGAGTCACCATTCACCACCTCCAAGTCCACATGATGACGAGAGGAACGACCACCACAGCACGAGTCCATCTCGATCTCGACCGCCGCATCACCCAACTCCTCATCTGACTCCGTCGCCTCCGCTCACTAAGGCTCAGAGCCAAAAGAGGAAGCGCACTCCTCCATTTTCGATGGGTAACCAACACGGACCCCGATAGGAGCCCCTCCCAAAAGTACCGCCGGCTCCTCCCGTACGAGCTTACGACCGGACTGTTGAGAAAAACATTGTGATCATGGATGCCGAGGTGAAAAGACAGTTTGCACCGAAAAAGCCCGAGGCAAAGCAAACATTTAAGCCGGAAGCCATAAAGTGGGCTAAGGGCTTTCTTCAGCAGCCATCGCAATTTGAGATAAATAAGGGTGATGACTATTTGCGATGTATGAGGAAAGTTAGCTCCCGCCAGAAGAAAAGTAGTAGTGCCAACAGGAAAAGAGACGTTGCCCAGCTCGGACAACAGGCAAAACAATCGATCTCCCCGCTCAAGGTGTTACCCACTAATCAGGGCTTGGCGGCGGACATTGCAGCTGTACCACCCAATATGAGGGCGAAATTTGCTGCAGAAGCAGGTATTTCTCTTTCTCAACTGGAAACGGGAATACTCGGCGGAGATATGGGGCCTATGTTGGAAGTAGTATGGCAATGGGAATACGGGAAGTCTCTGGTGCCACCTGATTAGATCAATCTTCTACCAATACAAATGCGAATACTGCATGACTGGTACTTGGAAGTCACAAAGGAAGAGCGATTAATGATCCTTGTGAAAGTTACAGAAGAGCATTACATTGGTAAAGACGAGATGGCGATTTATCTTCAAGAAATCTATCAGTTATACAAGCTTGACGCCCTCGACTTGAGTACCTATTGTCTGTAAGTGATTCAATTCATTTGTTTCCATAATAAAGTCTGTAGCGTAGCTTGTTCATTGCCTATAAATATGCTCACTACTCTATTATGCAGAATGAAGAGTCATGAATGTGACGAAAAAGGAATATTTCACATTGGGTTCGTTAACCCCGTACGAATTAATGAAAAATTGCTACTAGAGTTCCCCCAGGAAACGGAGAGCAACTTGCTAAGGTTCATACAAAGGCAAAATTACAAAAAGAAGTTATTGTTTCCATAGAACTTCGGGTAAGACTGTAACTGATGAGTTACTCGATGTTAGTTGTAACTGATGAGTTACTGACATATATAAACGTGTGCGCGGCTTCCATTACATTCTGCTAATCATTGAAGTTGACTCTGGAAGAGTTGAACTCCACGACTCATTGGATACACCCGAAGAGAAGTACCAAATCATTAAAGATGTGCTCCAAAGGTAATTTCAATCATTATCACACTATATCGGTCTCTTTTGTTCATTTCCCGAGATATCAAGTAACTAATAACTCATTTATTCATTTTTTTTGCCGGGCAGGATTTGGAAAGGTTTCATCAAGAGGACACTTGGTGAATTTAAAAACGAGCTTAGTTTTCATCAAGTCAAGGTAAGTAGTACGAGCTAGGTTGGCGCATCTCTTTAATTCTAATTTCAATACCATTATATCATGCTTGAGTATTATTTTATTGAATTCTATTCTCGTAAAGTGCGAGAGGCAGCCATCGGGGTCCAATTTGTGTGCATACTTCGTTTGCGAGTGGATTCGCCAGGAGGTCAGTGAGCGGAACGCATCGAAATTTGTAGAAGTACGTGAACAAATATATTCACAATTTTATTTTATTATCATTGTTGAGTGTCATTCATATTTATTGTTATGATGATTGATATTCATATTGATCTCCTTCTTTTATAGTTGGATGAAATGCGGAGTAAACTGCAACCAAAGGAGCGCTTTATAGCGCTTCAAGAGGAAATTGCGGAATTTTTGGTGGAGCACGTCATAAACCCTAAGGGAAAATACAATGGCACCAAGTAGACGAGGCTCTAGCCCTGGTTGTGCGCTCCATGTAATCGAATAGACGGGCTCTAGTCCCGGTTATGATCTCCATGTGTAATCGAATAGCTAGACGGGCTCTAGCTCCAGTCGTGATCTCGCTGTAATTAATTAAAATTTTGATTTATCATAAAGAATAAATTATATTTTTATCAGATCGATATTTGTTTTATGAATATTTTGATATGCTATATGTATTTTTCTGTTTTGTAATTAATTAACCATGTTTTTTGCAATATTGATCATAGTTTTAAATTTGAGATTTGGCGGGAAAACAAAAAAGGGAGAGCCAGAGGCTGCCACGGGGGAAGAACTCTAGTCCCGGGTCGTATTACGAACCGGGACTAGAGGTCTTCGACCACGTGCGGAGGAACGGGCCACGTGGGGGAACCTTTTGTCCCGGGTCGTAACTGACCCGGGACTGGGGGGGGGGGGGGGGGGGGCTCTAGTCCCGCTTCCGTAGTCCCGGGTGGGCACCCGGGACTACAGGCCTTTTCTCCACTAGTGTGAGTGATAAATTAACATGCATGTTGTAATGCTAGTATAACCATCTTTAGAACAATGCATCGATGGTGTGTAATGTTCCATCTCTTGGGCTATATTATTGTCAACGAGTCCAGCAATGACTAGAGATTTCAAGTTTACTCGCTAAAATATTTATAACAACGCTCTTGCTCTGCTGATGGTGGTGAAAGGCAGCGAAAATCTAGGATGACGCATGGCCCTCATGGTTGTATCAATGATTTTTCATGGTTGTCGTCTTGCCAACGTACATCCAACACTACATTTGCGTCGTTTTATAGTTTCTACTTTTTCATGGATTTGTGGTAAAGTCGTAGGTATTTTGATTGAGTTTTTCTGTTGTATCCACCATTTTTTACCTATAATTACACGCAGATTTTTTTGTATAGTTTAAAATCTTGTCAGTGTATCCAACATCGTCATGGATTAAATGTACAATGCTATATTTGTTCTAATTGAGTTTAGCAAAAAAAACATCTGATGGAAATAGATGCAACTCAAACTTCTAGACGCCAATGGATACACTACCGCTCCTTCAGCAGCTGTGATGTGTGGCGACGGCGGCCAGAGGCGCGATGGCGGCAGGCTGCTGGCAGCAGCGGCGGGGCAAGGGCCTGTAGGGCCTTGATCCCGCACCCTGGTGGTTCTTGTGCGTGGAACGAAGGTCTGCAGCTCTGCCCGCATCACTTGGACGCCGGGGCGGCAGCCCCGGGCATGGGGGCCTGCCGATCTGCCTAATAAAGGTGGTGATCCTACGTTTTTCTCGCATCAAGATGGTGTCCGGCTTGATGCTGGCCTTCATTGATCTGGTCGTTGATGAGTTCCGGATGGCTCCGTCAGAAGATCTCCGTTGACGCTTGACGCCTGTAGATTTCTGGATTGGATGGAATTCGGTCATGTGCGCCCTATATCAGCCTGTTTAAAAATTCAGGAGGGTGTGACGCGAAGCTTCGTTGTTGGTTGAAATCGTGGCATGTCGGTATTTCGATTCTCATGGTGAAGACAATGGCGAAGAATGTCATGACGGCTGAGTCTGAGGTCTAGTAATGGTGGATCGAGTCTTTGAGGCGATGAAAATTTTGCTAGGTGTTTCACAACTCATAGCAGTAAACAAGTGGGGGCGGCAACACAGGAGGAGTACAAAGTCGTAACTTTCAGGGTAAAAATCCAAAGTCTGTCCTTAATTGGTTGTGTCTGGCAATGGTCTTGTTGAAGACGTTGTTTTGGGAGTACGGACTTTCTCTAGGGTGAAAACCCTGTGATCTTTGATCGGGCGACGACGGCGTTGGTGCATTGT
Source organism: Puccinellia tenuiflora (assembly GCA_012064385.1). NCBI lineage: Eukaryota > Viridiplantae > Streptophyta > Magnoliopsida > Poales > Poaceae > Puccinellia > Puccinellia tenuiflora. The sequence continues at coordinate 164,668 of QRDG01001487.1, read as the reverse complement.
TTCCTCCTTGGAGGCGTCATTTTTGGGGGAATTTGGACTTCGGGTGCTGTCATGGTGGTGGTTGTGTTGCAGCTATGAGGAATTGATCACTGTAGCGGGATCTTTCTTTTTTCTTCTTCTTTTTTTGGGTTGTGTGCATCCGTAATGTCATTTGAACATTGCGTTGTTGCAGAGGCTGAGTGTAATTGGTATCTCCGCGATATTAATATATTCCCTTTACAAAAGAAAATGCCAATGGAAAAAATACATATGTAATTAGATTTGTGAATATCATACTATATAGGAGAATACATATTTTTGTAAAATCCTTCGTCTAGGTAAAAAGCTAATGAAACAAATATATGAAAATTAACCATGCTACAATACGGAATAGTTTGTAAAAAATGTGTTATAAGTTTCATGCTATAATAGGATTCATGGGTTGATGACTAAATACTAATGCTGCATAGTGGAAATCTAACGGTAGAAAACAAAACGACTAAAAATACCCGCCTCTACGCCGGCATGCCGCCCCTTGGCGCGCGAAACCACCACAGCGAGAACGGAGCCTCACCACGACCCCAAGAAAAGCCACAGTCTTCACCGTGCTTGTCTCGACGGCACCCTCTTCTCCTTCCTCAACCTATTTAACTCCGCGGCAACATGCATGGCTTTTCCGAAAGGACACCACCGAGCCACAATTAGGCACGCTCGAGGACCGACGCACAATGGCACACACTCTCGGCCTCTTCACCGTCGTCCTCGTGGTGTCCTCTGTCATCGCGCTAGGTGCGGAGGCTCCGGCCCCGGCGGCCTCCCCAAAGTCCTCGACGGCCTCTGGTTCATCGGCAACGCCGTCGAAGGCTCCCGCTGCGTCCCATCAAAAGCTTGAGAAAGGTCACACGACTGCGCCCTCGGCGACCCCGAAGGCTGCACCGGCCAAGGCTCCGGCCGCTAAGACAGAGACACCCGCCCATGCACCCGCGAAAGGGTCCAGTGCCGAGGCGCCCAGCGAAGGCGCCACGCCGGCAGAGGCCCCGGCCAGCTCCAAAGAAGATTCCGCGTCGAGCCCTTCCGCTTCCCCGTCGGAATCCGCGGAGTCTCCGGACGGTGGTGGCGCAGACGAGGCAGAACCGTCTGAGCCATCTGCCGAGGTGCCGTCCTCGTCGTCAGAGGAAGCCAGCACAACAGCCGACAGCCCGCCTGAGCCGGCCACCTCATCAGACTCACCAGCGGCGTCGCCTGGCCCTGCCGCAGCTGACGAGATCGGCAGCGCGCGCATGAGCAACAGCTTCGCGGCCGCTGTCGTGGCCACTGCCGCCGCCTCGGCCGTGCTTGCATTATAGAATAGCATGGTGTGTTTTATTGTTAATGTACACTTAAGTCGTAGACAGGAACTTTGTTGTGAATCTGTGCTCATATTCGGTGGTTCTTGAGGAGATGGTGATTAATTTAGCCGAGCTTAATTCCTCCTCAAACAAAATAGGCTCCCTCCATTCGGAAATAAGTGTCTATGAAATATGTCTAGGTACATCTATTTTAATGACACTTATTTTTGGATGGAGGAAATAGTCAACTGTGATTTTCTGTTGATTTTTGTTCTGTAATTTGAATCTTTGTTAGCAGTTTCTGGATTCGGTGAACACTTTTAGTAAAGTTTGAATTTACGAAAACATCTAGAATCATCAAATGAACCCTCAAAACCCGAAATCTTATGCCTCCTCTGAAAATCGTATTTCAAGGCTTTCGATTATTTTTAAACAAAATCACGCATGTAGATGTGAGATGTAAACTTAGTCCTATAAATTTCGTAGTAAGTTATGAAAATTTGTGAACTATGCAAAAATCACAAAATTATACAATGTGTTTTAAGTTACAAAATTTAGACCTTTGTGCACATCCCAAATATTTTGTGATTTTTGTCAAATAAAAAATGATCATATTTAAGTGGGGTTGGGCAGGGGATCTATTCAGTTCCCCACCCCACGCCTGGCCCTAACACCTTGTTTCATGTGGGGTCCCTCTTAATATCCTCACCCGGAAGCTTCCAAACCTCTCAGTTGTTCCGATTGTGCTCGGATCTTCATCAACTAGGTGTTGGATCTCGTTCCCCACCCTCCTCCTCCAATGGATGTGTGTAAACTTTCATCTTTCCTTCTTTAGGTCTTGCTATGGATCCCATATGAAGTTGAGTAGTTTTGCTTGTTTCCTTTAGTGGAGATGGTCCATATCAGTGGGTCTATGGATTATATACACTATTATATCATTTTGTGGGAGATTGGAAGAGAACCATAATCCCCTTTTAGACGGTTGATCTGAGCCCAAATTAATCCGGCCTACACCTTGAAAATTCGTAGTGAACCTAGTTTTTCCAGTTTATACTATTTGGGTGTCTCTTATTATGACATCCGGAAGTTATGCACGTATCTATTGTTTTTGCCCTCTGTGATTTGTTTCCATGGGTGGTTCGGATTCCATTTCCTAGAAACAAGTTGATGTCATTTGATGCTCGTCACCATATTGATGTTGATTTTTATCTGGATGAGACAGATGCAACTAAGAGGCAAGCCAAGGATGATGATCAAGCGAAACGATAATATGATGCCGAGAGAAGGCCCGAGAAGTCAAATCATAAAATGTCACATAGCAAATATGTTGCCAAGCGTGCCCCAAGGAAAAGTTGTGCATGGTTCCGAGCTTACTTATAACATTATGAGTACGAGGACCCCTATGTGACGGTAAGGGATCATATGAATGAACTTCAGGAATGAAACTCAAGCAAGGATCTCTATGAAGTGATTGAAGGCTACCATACCATGTTTGCTCCTTGTTAATGATACAAATCATCTTGCCACCCACACAAAATATTTTGGTGAGGCAATTGCAGCTTGTGGGACTCTTGGAATCACGCCTATCGTGAAGTTCCGCCAACCTTATTTATCAACTTGGTGTCTCAATTCTTTGCAACCGTTGTGGCACCAATGAAGCATGGACCTTGACTTGGATGATCGCTAGTGAGCAACAAGAAGCTCCATTTGATTTGATGGATCTATGATTGGATATGATTTTCGTGGAAATAGTCATCCCCATGGTATTTGTCCTCATATCACCGAAACATCTAGGATATGTATTTTGCTGGGAGAGGTGGTGTCGCGGGAAAAAACAAGGATCTCTTGCCACTTTGTGATATTACGATCCACAACTATAGAGACAATATTGCTTGCAAGCCCAAATAGACCAAGTTAGTGGCTTCACAATCAATCTCATGTACAATACTCACCAAGAATTACAAAAGGAGAAACTTCTCCACATTGATGTGATGGACTACATTGGTAAGAATTGTATAGTGCCATTGCTGGAAGGCGGTGTCACCTTATGCACCATATGTTATGGCACTCATCATTCACAACAATCATGACAAGCCTATTCTTTGTAATTTGGAGTTAAATACTCATGAGTCCAAGCGTCTCCAAAAGAAGAAGCATCCTCCTCCTTCTCTGCCTTTTGGCGATGATGATGAGATGGAACATGATGCTAGGGATGAAGGCATCAACTTGACGTCTCACAATGTGCAGCCATCACGGAGTGGTGGAGACAAGGAAGGATGGGGACAAAGCTCAATAAGCTATTTTGTATCCAATTGGATATTCAAGAGAAAAACTATGCATCCCATAAGGAATGCAAAATTAAGTGAAGGAACAAAAAGAAGATCATGAGAAAGCTTGAGATAGAGTTGATGGTGTCTTAGAGTCAATCATTGCATCGTTTCAAAATCGTTGGTCCAAGCATTCTGGGTGGGGCGATGAAGTTCTTCTTCCCGTGTTCCCGGACCGAATGATGAAGATGAAGAAAGTGAGGAAGAATCTTTAGAATCCTATGAGTAATGGGTTCCTTGGGCATTAGCATCACTCACTTTCCCTTCTTGGGCTGTTTCTGGCCCAACCTTGTTCTTTCTCTCTTCCCTTCACCGCGCCAGCAATCCAACCCAGTGTTCCCTCCTTTGACACTGAGGTGCAGACCCCACACGTCAAGTTTGTCTTCTACCCGAAGTAGATCCGTGTCGACTAGTACACCAACGACGTTGCCACGTCCTTCTTGCCATCATTTTTACCCCTTGTCCAACCCTGCATTTCAAGTTGTTCCCCACGCAAGACGAACCTATCCCTGTACCTACTCAAACTCGACTTGAAGTAGCACGAACTAGCAGTAACTAGACTCAAACTACAACTCCACCTGAACGTACTAGCCCTAATCTTACTTAGGCAAGATTAAGCTAACAAACATCCCTAATCTTGTTGTCATCTACTTGTACTCGTTTCTGGTTTCTGACTCCTTGTAGACTAGCGACTTGTCGAGTATCGACTCAACTCAAAACGTATGATCCGGACTACCAATCAACACGGCCACATATTCGCGTGCAATGTGTAAAACTGGAAGCACCATCAGTCTTCACATTGTAACTAACTTAATTAGTCATAGTCCCACTACACGCTAAGCTTGATCTTCTCGCCGAGACAACGCAGATGGCTGCCTTACCACCTTGTTTTAACGCACGGCCCCCACCCTCGCTGACACCTCTAACCGGACAGGTTTTTGCCGTGACGGTTCAATTGCAACAGATCCTCACAACGACGAGCACTTGGACACATCCACGACTCACCGACATGACCCCAACTCAATTTGATAACAATCACACACTTGAATCCTTAACTCATCTGAAGATAAACTTAACGCACTTCCACTCACGACACTCTTTTACACCATCTTCTTCATGTTCTCCTCTGTTTTACACGCCGTCACAAGCGCTAAAGCTAAACGTTTGGGATCGCTCGTGGGTGTCCCCACCCTACTTGAAAGTTCACTATAGGTTCAAGTTAATTTTGAGCTCTCTGAATTCACTGTTCTCGCATTCAGTTAAACGAGGCCACATCAAATCTGTAATACGAAAGGAAACAAAAGAACAAGCAACCACCGCCAAATCACAAAGTTTTACCTGAAATGGCTATCCCTGACATTGCCGGTAAACCCCAAGAGCAGGCCTTACAAAGCCAGCTCACCTCAGCCACACTCATCACTGCAGTGCTCCCACTCCACTCACTCCCACGCACACACTCGCCACAATGCGCCGCCTGCACCTCGCCGCCGTCCTTGTCGCCTTCCTCCCCTTCGCCATCTCCGCCGCCGGGGCCAAGGAGGCAGCAAAGGCTCCCGCTGCGCCGCCAGCCCCGCCGAACATCACGGCGCTGATGGCGAAGGGCGGCTGCAAGGCGTTCGCGGCGCTGGTGGCGGCCTCGCCGGACGCGCGCTCCGCGTTCCAGTCGGCCGGGGACGGCGGTGTGACGGCATTCTGCCCCAGCGACGACGCCGTCCGGTCTTTCATGCCCAGGTACAAGAACCTCACCGCCGACGGCAAGGCGTCGCTGCTACTGTTCCACGCAGTGCCCGTGTACTACGCACAGCAGAGCCTCAAGTCCAACAACGGGGTCATGAACACGCTCGCCACCGACGGGTCGGCCAACAACTTCAACTTCACGGTGCAGAATGAGGGAGAGCAGGTGACCATCAAGACGGACGCTGCCGACCGCGCCGCGCGGCTCAAGTCGACGGTGTACGACAAGGACCCCATCGCCATCTACGCCGTGGACACGGTGCTCGAGCCGGTGGAGCTCTTCGAGCCAGCGGAGTCACCGGCGCCGGCGCCGGCTCCCGCCCCTGTCGCGGACGCGCCCAAGCCTCCCAAGAAGAGGCGCCACCGGCCTGTAGCAGACGCGCCCGGGCCGGCTGCGGACGATGCGTCGCCCGCCGACCAGAGGAAGAACTCCAAGAAGAGCGCATCGCCCACCGTCCCATGTCTACGGTGGCTCGCAGCGCTTCCTGTCGCTGTGGCCGTGGCTGCCGCCTTGGCCTAGCCGAGGGGCTTTCCTTCTTCGCGGTGGATCTGTACTGGAGGTGGTGGTGTGTCGGTGGGTTGTGTTGTGTGTGTGTGTGCGCGCGTCCTTGTGTCGGTCAGTGCGTGTGCGTGTGCTCGTGCAGTGAAACTTCTTCTTGGCCCTTTCTTACTCCATTGATATCTTTTACTGTATTAAAGTTGATGAGTACTGCTAGTTCGGATCTGAGTCCCATACCAAAATTCTGTATGCTTCAACGGGGTCTCGTTATTTATTTATTTATTTTGAGGAACGTCTCATATTATATTTTGGAATGTTTGTCGAAGCTAGCTTTAATGCAGGTATTTCAGCAGCTGCAGTGTTTGTGTTTTGTTCGGCGGTTCTACCAATCCTGCACTGATTTATGGGAGTACTATCATTTTATGCACGCTGCCTTTAGCCCTTTACCTAAACGAAAAGTCCGTGGCTTTGCTGGGTACATACGTTTATGAGAATGTAACATCGTGTTTTTATCGTCGATCTTGGTGGAGAAGCAGGAACTGATTTAAAAAACCCGAATATGTCAGCTTCGGCCTTCGATGTCTATGTGTACGTAGCGTCGTAGCGGAAGAAGATGGAAGGACCACACGAGAGCTACTCCAAGATTTAACCCAACATCTTCCCGTGTACGAAGAGCACGCTGTCCTATTGTTTTACTGTACGTGTCAATGTCATCATGTTAAATTGGTAGGCCCTTCCATAATGTGTCTGTAGTTTTGTACTGATTTCACTTTTCCCTTTCTTTTCTCTTTCCTCCCCATTCTCGTTTGAGAGTCCTCCGTGTGCCATCAGTGCCCCTCCCCTTTGGGGGCTCTACCGCTGGGACCTAGGAGTGAGGATGGGAGAAGTGTCTGGAGCTTCTCTATAGATATTAGGGTTAGGTCTAGCTAGAATCTTGATCTAGGTTTAAGGTTGTTTGCTGGTCTTGACGCCATGCCGATGAGGACTGTTTTCGGCATCCAGACGAGTGCCACCGAGAAACAGCCGGAGTCCTGCCCTGTGCATCATCGTTGGTGGGTGGTGGAGGACGAGGGATTCGACTAGATCTCGTCAATAAGCGCCAGTTGTCGTGGGGTTGTCACGGCAAGTACTTCCTCCGGGAAGCTAAGTTGTGGGGGCGTTGTGACAGAAGTACACGGGAGCTGGTAAATCTCGACGAGGGACAAGGAGTTTACCCAGGTTCGGCCCCTTTGTTTAGAGGTAAAGACCTACTTCCTGCTTGTTCTTTATTGCTATGGACTTGATCTCGATTACAGGGTTCCGACTCCTCTAACTTGGGAGTCGGCGACTATGGGACTTGAGGGCTCGAGAGACTTCTAGCTTATATCTGTCTAACTCGTTCTGGCCTCTCTTATGACGACCTGGGAGCTCCACTTATATACACGAGGACTCCTAGGGTTACAATTTGTCTCCAGGTCGGAGTCCTATTCAGAAACCAACTAATCTTCGTGTCTTCCAAGTTAGGACTCCGTCTTGTAGTTGGACTCCTTCATACGAGTCTTCTGGAGGTGGACTCCGTCTTGTAGTTGGACTCCTTCGTACGAGTCTTCTAGAAGTGGGCTGGCTCAGTCTGGGGAGTCCTTCGGGGACCTTCCAGATTGAGGGGTTCTTCGGGAACCTTCCAGTCTGGGGGGTTCTTCGAGGAGTCGGCCCAGTGCCGGGTCCTTCAAGGAGTCGGCCCAGTGACAGGTCCTTCAAGGAGTCGGCCCAGTGACAGGTCCTTTAAGGAGTCGGCCCAGTGACAGGTCCTTTAAGGAGTCGGCCCAGTGACAGGTCCTTTAAGGAGTCGGCCCAGTGACAGGTCCTTTAAGGAGTCGGCCCAGTGACAGGTCCTTTAAGGAGTCGGCCTAGTCTAACTCCTTTCAAGGAGTTGGCACAGTCTATAGGTCCTTCTGGAACCTGCTGGCTTCTCTCCATCTTGTTGGCATACCCGGTTGGGTATTCCCTCATCAGTAGCCCCCGAGCTTTCGGGTGACTCGAAGAGTCACGCGGAAGGTCTTGATTTGTTGTAGACGTTGTCTTCTTGTGACACGGAGTCCATGCCAGTTTTGACGTAGTGGATGCTGAGTTGCGGAAAAATGTTGTCAGCTTGCAGATGTAGAACTTGCCGAGTTGTCGATGTAGGCGTTCCCAGGTTGTTGGCGTAGATGTCGCCGAGATGTCGATGTAGATGCTGCCAGCTTCGCCTATCAACTCGTTTTTGAGCGAGTTCATATTTCACCAGGTCTTTTTGATGAGCCGCTTGTCTTTGCTCGAGCTTGTTTACGCCGGCTTGCATCATATCACAATAAGATGGTACAGAACTTCAGTGGTGACTTCTTTGAATCACTCACCAGTGTGCATTAAAAATTTCTTCAACTCCTTCACCATATACCATATGTAGCCCCCCCAAGCGCCGAGTTGTTAACTTGTGACAGCTTGGAGCTTGTATTAATAACTCATAACTTTCAGATGATGTAGCCCCCGACTGTCGGGTCGTTTGCCTGCAACGACTCGGGACTCCTTGATGTAGAACTCATGTCCTTAAGCTTTGAACGGTGCAAACCCTGAGTGCCGGGTTGTTTTCTGATACGTCTCCGACGTATCTATAATTTCTTATGATCCATGCTTGTTTTCATACCTTTTGCTACATGTTTTGTTTACATCTTATAGCATTTTTATGCATTTTTTGAACTAACATATTAACAAGATGCCCCAGTGCCAGTTCTTGTTTTCTGCTGTTTTTCCATTTCAGAAAAGTACTTAAGGAAATATTCTCGGAATCGGACGGGACAAAAACCCAGGATCTTATAATTTCGTCACGCACACGGAGTCCAAAGGGGAGCCGAAGACGCACCAGAGGGCGACCACACCCTAGGGTGGCGCGGCCCACCTGTCTGCCGCGCCACCAGGTGGTGTGGCCCCCTCGGGCCTCCACCGACGCCGCCCTTTCGCCTATATAATCCCCCCGACGAGAAAACCCTAAGTACCCGATCAAAATTCCAGAAAAACATCCGTCGCCGCCGCCGTCGTCAACCCTAGTTCGGGAGGGTTCTGAAGCTCTCCCCGGCACCCTGCCGGAGAGGGTAATCATCACCGGAGGGCTCTACACCACCATGCCCGCCTCCGGACAGATGTGTGAGTAGTTCATCCTTGGACTACGGGTCCATGCAGTAGCTAGATGGTAGTCTTCTCCTCTTGTGCTATCATGTTTAGATCTTGTGAGCTGCCTATCATGATCAAGATCATCTTATTGTAATGCTACATGTTGTGTTTGCTGGGATCCGATGAATAGAGAAGTACCTTGTGATGTTGATTATTGATATTATCATGTCTATGTTATTTGTGATCTTGCATGCTTTCCGGTACTTGTAATTGCCTTGATCAAGTAGTTGCTTGTATCTCCAAGAGGGAGTATTTATGCTAGATAGTGGGTTCGGTTCCTGTGTGCCTTGGCTTGAGTGACAGAAACATATAAGGACGGGGGAGTGCCGTTGCTACTAGGGAGTAAACTTTATGCACAGTTCTGCATGCAATTGTCTGTTGCTTGCAACTTAATACTGGAGAGATTTTACGGTATGTTATCTCAAAGGTGGACTATTTAGGCATAGGTGTATGCTTGGAACAGCTATCTATGTATTTTGTCGTAATGCCCAAAGCATCTCATATAGACATCATCATCCTCTGTATTATGCAATGTTCATGCATTGTCATGCATTCTCTATTCTATCAATTGCCCAGCTGTAATTTGTTACCCAGCATGTGTAGTATTTTATTTATGGAGAAGACACCACTAGTGAACTGTGGACCCTGGTCTATTCTTTTACATCTGCAATTAAATCAACTGCTCTACTGCTTTCATTTACTGCAAACAAGCTTCCTTCCACACATACATTTAATCCTTTGTATTCAGCAAGGCCGGTGAGATTGACAACCTCACTGCTTCGTTGGGGCAAAGTAGTTTGATTGTGTTCTGCAGGTTCCACTGTCTCCCCTGCAACAGCTCTTTTTCTGGCGCCATTGCAGTTGTGGACAACCTTCTGAAGCATTTCTCACTCCTACTGGTTCGATAACCTTGGTTTCTAACTGAGGGAAAACTTGCTGCTGTGCTCCTCAAACCTTCCTCTTGGGGTGCCCAACGAAGCGTGATTGATTAACACCTCTCGCGCTATCAAGCTCTTTTTCTGGCGCCATTGCCGGGGAGTTAAGAGTGCTCAGTAAGAAGCTTCTTGAAGTACCAAACTTCTCACTCCTCCGTCAACAGCTCTTTCTGGCGCCGTTGCCGGGGAGTAGAGAAGCTTCTGCAAGGGGAGTCTCTCAGTTCCAATCTCTTTACTTTGTTTTAGTCTTGCTTATTATTATTATTGCTTTGTCTTGTTTTGCTTTCTTATATCAAAAACACAAAAAAATTAGTGTAGAATTTATCTTGTTGCTTTCCTATATCAAAAACCCAAAAAAATTAGTTACTTGTTTAATTTTGTGCAATTCGGTTTGCCTTGTTTTTCCTCAAAAATGAGTACTGCTGAAAACACTAAGTTGTGTGACTTCACTAGTACTAATAATGATGATTTCATATGTACTCCTATTGCTCCACCTGCTGCTAAGACAGATTTTTATGAGATCAAACCTGCTTTGTTAAATCTTGTTATGAAAGATCAATTTTCTGGTGCTAGTATTGATGATGCTGCTGCTCACCTTAATAATTTTGTTGAACTTTGTGAGATGCAAAAGTATAAGGATATGGATGGAGATATTATAAAACTGAAATTGTTTCCTTTCTCTTTGAGAGGGAGAGCTAAAGAATGGTTGTTATCTTTGCCTAGAAATAGTATTGATTCATGGACTAAATGCAAAGATGCTTTCATTGGAAAATATTATCCTCCTGCTAAAATTATATCTTTGAGAAGTAGCATCATGAACTTTAAACAAATGGATAATGAACATGTTGCTCAAGCTTGGGAAAGAATGAAATCTTTGATAAAGAATTGTCCCACCCATGGACTGACTGCTTGGATGATCATCCAAACCTTTTATGCAGGATTGAATTTTTCTTCAAGAAACCTATTGGATTCAGCTACTGGAGGAACCTTTATGTCCATCACTTTGGGTGCAGCAACAAAGCTTCTTGATGATATGATGGTAAACTACTCTGAATGGCACACTGAAAGGGCTCCACAAGGTAAGAAGGTAAATTCTGTTGAAGAAAGCTCTTCCTTGAGTGAAAAGATTGATGTGATTATGTCTATGCTAGTTAATGGTAAATCTTTTGTTGATCCAAATAATGTTCCCTTAGCTTCTTTGGTTGCCCAAGAAGAGCATGTTGGTGTGAACTTCATTAAAAATAACAATTTCAACAACAATGCCTATAGGAACAATTTTGGTAACAACAATTATAAGCCATATCCTCCTAATAACAATTATGGTTATGGTAACTCTTATGGTAATTCTTATGGGAAGCCTAGATTGCCTAGTGAGGAAAGATTGTTAGAAGTTGAAAGGACCACTAAAGACTATATGCAAGCACAATATGAACAAAACCAATTGTTTACTAAAACTATGAATGAACAATCTGCTTTGCTAAAAACATAGGTCATCAACTTGAGAATTTAAACAAGGAAATTTTTGGTTTGCAAACTAAAATTTCAAATGCTGAAGACCGTATTTCATCCATGTCTGAATCACAAGCTTCATTAATCAATAAAATGGCGGCTAAACCTGAAGTTATTGAACATAACATTTTTGCTACAGCTAATGCCATCCAAGTTAGAATTGATGACAATGTTAGAATGTTGGCTGAACTACATGCTAGGTGGGAAAGAGAAAGAGAAGCCACTAAAAAGAACAATATGGTTAAAGTTTACACCATCACCACCACTAGTAATGTTCAGGTTTCACATGATAACAAGTCTATTAATGATAATGGTAAAGATATCAATGTTGGCAATGTTTCCACTTCTCATGAAAAATGATTAAAATGCCAAAAGATACCAAAACTGCTAGTGATAAAGGAGCTGAAATTTTTCGAACTATGGGAGATCCTTCTTCCATTACTTTTGATGATAATGATTTTGATTTTGATAATTGTAATATCTCTGAAGTCATAATGTTGTTGCAAAAGATAGCTAAGATTCCTAATGCTAGTGGTATAAGAATGGCTTTTACAAAACATATTACCAATGCTCTCATGAAAATTAGGGAAGAAAAGTTAAAACTTGAAGCTTCTATCCCTAAGAAATTAGAAGATGGTTGGGAACCATCATTAAACTGAAAGTAAATGATTTTGATTGTAATGCTTTATGTGATCTTGGTGCAAGTGTTTCTATTATGCCTAAGAAATTCTATGATATGCTTAACTTGCCACCATTGGAGAGCTGTTGTTTGAACATTCATCTTGCTGATAATTCTACAAAACACCTTGGGGAGGCTTGATGATATTCATGTTATGGTTAATAATAACCTTGTTCCCATTGATTTTATTGTCTTGGATATTGAGTGCAAAGCTTCTTGTCCTATTATTTTGGGAAGACCTTTTCTTCGAACTATTGGTGCTGTTATTGATATGAAAGAGGGCAACATTAGATATCAATTCCCTCTTAAGAAAGGTATGGAACACTTCCCTAGGAAGAGAATGAAGTCACCTTTTGACTCTATTGTTAGAGCAAATTATCGTTTTGATGCTTCTTCTCTTGGAAATACTTGATGTTCACTTTCTGCGCCTAGCTGAAAGGCGTTAAAGAAAAGCGCTTATGTGAGACAACCCATCATTTTATTTTCAGTATATTTTCTTTATTTGAGTCAAGAAGATTGTTTACTTCTGTAGCAACTTCTTTGTATCTTTATTTTTCTTGCAATGTTGTGCCAAGTAAGGTCTCTAGTAGAAAGTTTTTGCTATATTTGGATTTCTGCACAGGAAACAGATTTCTGTCTGTCACCGTTAAATTCGTCATTTATTCCATAAGAGACGAAATTCTTTGATATTTTGTGTGCTGAATCTTCATATATGTATGAAACTTTTTCTAGTTCAGTGATTTTCGATTTGAGCAACTATAGTGCCTCGAAAAAATTCGTCTTTACAGACTGTTCAGATTTTAACAGATTCTGCCTTTTATCATGCATTGCTTCTTTTGCGATGTTTACTTGGATCTTTTTGATTCTTTGAGCATCAGTGGCTGTAGCTAATGTTATAATGCATTAAGGTGTGCTTGTGTTACAGTAGAACTTGTGAATTTTTGGTTTATGCACTAACCCTCTAATGAGAATTACTTTGAGTTTGATGTGGTGGAAGTTTCAAGTAAGCAAAAGGGACGATATGATGAGATCAAGAAGAGTGAAAAGCCTAAGCTTGGGGATGCCCCGGTGGGTCATCCCCAGCAAATTCAAGAAGACTCAAGCATCTAAGCTTGGGGATGCCAAGGCATCCCCTTCTTCATCGGCAAAACTATCAGGTCATCTCTAGTGATACTATATTTTTATTCCACTACATCTTATGTATTTTGCTTGGAGCGTCTGTTTTTATTTTGAGTGTGTGTTTTAGTTTGCTTAATAAGTTGGATCCTAGCATTATTGTGTGGGAGAGAGACACGCTCCGCTTTTCATATGAATACTCTTGTGCTTCGCTTATATTTGTTGAGTATTCTTAGCTACTGTTTGTTTTCTAGTAAGCTCTCGCTTTTAGCATGTTATCTTGTTTAGGGCTGCTAGTTCTTGTGTTAAGCTCTGTTGTGTTTCACTCTTATTTGTTAGAGAGTTGTTTTAGTTGCTTGGTTGATGTGTTAGATTGGAAAATGCTATGCTTGTGATAGTGGTATGAAATAGAGAAAAGCTGCATAGTCTTGTAGACCATTGTGTAGAGAACTTGCTCCTCTTCAATTGTTTTGAGGTATTAAAATAACTAATGGTTAAAATATGTTGGTTAATGTTGTTAAGAGCTGATTAGTGAAGATGTGTTAGTAGAGCGTGGAGCCGTACTTTTCTGAACTAAAACAACTTAAGTCAATAGTGCTTTAGTGTCGTGATTTCCTCTTAGTTGAAAAGAAGTTTCTAATGGTATAGTTACTGCAACGGTCGGGGAAGCCAACGGGGCACTTGTGTCGCCGCCACGATCCCTCTCGGGGTGTCTCTAACCATTTGTAAAACTTTGATACTGTTAGTTGTTTGCAATATACGTCATGCTATGTGAGTTTTTGGTTTTTGGCACTTCACCTCCATATTTGCTAGCCTCTTCGGTACTTTGCATTGCCCTTTTTCACATTGAGATTGGTGCATACTTCGCAAGTACATCCAACCCCGTGGAGATCTTCATCTTGTTCTCCTACACATAAGCCAACTATCTTCCTCAAAACAGCCACCATATCTACCTATCACAGCATTTCCATAGCTGTTCCGAGATACATTGCCATGCAACATCCATCATTTACATTACATGACTTTATGTCATTTTTACTTCATTACCATATAGTATTGCTTGACCATTTGAGTAGTGTGATGCGTGGTTTTCCACATGTGTTACATCTTTTCCACACTACGCTCGGTCTTGCATATCCACCATACACCATGTATTAGTCTTTGAGTTTTGAGTACACCAAAAAGTGTGATGATCATCTTGTAAAATAGAGTGTTGCCTCTACCTGTGAGCTTATTGAAAAGAGTCCAAAGTGGCCAATCAAAAGAGTCCAAAAGAGACCAATGAGAGAAAATATAAAAGAGCCACAAAGGCCTCAAAAAGCAAAAGCAAAAAAAAAGAGAAAAAGAAGAAAAAAGAATATAAAATGAGAGAGGGGGCAACACTACTATCCTTTATTCCACACTTGTGCTAGTAGCACCTACATCATTGTAGTGAGTTTTCATGCTTCATTAGTATAACTATGTGGGACCAAACGTTATAGAACTTGGCTTGTATATTCCAACGATGAGCCTCCTCAAGTGAGCTCTAGGTCTTCATAAGCAAGCAAGTTGGATGCACCCCCACTAGTTCCATTGGAGAGCTTCCATTCATATAGCTCTATGTGCATCCGTTGCATGGCAATCACTTGCTCCTCATTCAGTGTCTACTACGGGACTTCCTCTTGTCTTGTGGTTACCTCTTCCACTGTTTGAGCCTTTCTTTTGGCCTTCCAAACCCCATTATTATTCTCTTTGCCATAACCTCATGGTGCCAAGCCTTCTTCTTACTTGTATTAGTTGAGTGGACTACATAACAGTTGATAAGTTAAGTGGATGGATTAAGGACATTTGACTTGAGCTTGGCTATTTCTATTATTAACTGAATTTGATGCTTTGAGATTGATTGACATTTTACATTGGAGACACAAATTACTATTCTTCTTCTAAACCTTATGTATGGTTCCTAGTCTCCAACACGCTGATTCATGAAAAGTCCTAGCTTCTTTTAGCTAGCATTGTTAATCATTGTTTGCTTAATGTTAACTATAGACAATTGTTTTGGATCACCTTATTCACATCATGTGTTTTGCATTACTATGTTGATCTAGATTGANAAATTTCGGCGCTTGTTTGGAGGTGGGTTTGCATGGTATGTTGGCCTGGGTCCTTCGGCGTCCAACTCAAAGTGCCTAGCTGCAACCAACAAATTCTGCATGGGCTCTGATGCTGGGTTTGCGTAGCACACGATCCTGACTTTAATTAGGACGCCATCACCCAAGATTTATTACTGTACTAACCATTCCCCCACGCGATCGATCTAGTGCGTGTGAAAAAGTAGCTAAGCTTGATATGGCATTTGGACAAACGGTGTGTCTCATAAACATGCTCAGAAAGAAAGATAGTTCTGGTAAGAGATTCACTACTTCTTTGGATTGGTTCCTGGTAAAATATCTCAGGTTGGCCAACCAAGGTTTTACGTGTTGCATTGGCAAGAACTCTACTTGTCATCTTTAGCTTCTCTTGTATTTCGGCTGCTATCTTATCCACTCTCAGAGGGAAAAAACACTCGCTTCGTTCTATTTTTAGACGCCTTTCATGAACGGATGCGTGCATCAAACGCCTCTATCTTCATTTCATGTTCATCCGATGGAACCCAAAAGCTGAGCATGTCTCATGCATATATACAAGTGTAGTAAGTAACCACGTGTCTTTGTGAATTGTGAGTGTGGCGATCTACACTCTTGTTTGTTATGGCGTTTACTTAAGGACTCGGCAGTGACCAAATACTACGATGGACTTGACCAAAATTAAATCAAGTTTTTTTTCCAAAGTAACTAATTCTAAAGCTAACGGCTTCTTTGGATTACAGGATTTAAAAAACGTAGTAGTAGAAAAAAAGTAGGATTGAAATGTCAAGTGAAGTGAGTTCCCACGGGATCCTAAATCTTTTTTTTTTTTTTTTTTTGCAAGATGTGTCTTTGGATGGTGCATAGGAAATTAGGAATCAACCACAGAAATTTTAGAAGATTATTGATGAGAGAGGCTGGAGAGAAATAGTGTGAAGAGGCATGAGACTTCTCAAAGAGAAATCAAAGTGAGGTTTAATCTCATGTTGAAAATCCTAAAATACAGGGCATATAAATGGATTCCACAGGAATTTGATATCCCTAACTCTATGATCCAAAGGGGTTCCATAGGAAAATTTTCTTAGAATTCAAATCCTCTAACATTCCTATAGAAATCTCACAATCCAAAGGGGGCCTAAGTTTTTTTTAGGGATTTCTAAAGCTAAACTGGGACCATGGAAATCAGGATTAACAGAAGTATGCTAACAAACTCTGAAGAATACAGAATGACGTCTGAATTTTACTAGCACCTTAACTAGTTATCGCAAATGCACGAAACAGAACCAGGCCAAAGAAGGAGCAATAAATACCTAAGCCTGTTCGTGTGTGGCACCTTGGCCTTGTGGAAGCCGTGGAGCTCGCTGGCATCCGCCGGGCACGGCAGCCTCCGGTTCCGCCACGCCGCCCACAGCACGCGGCCGATCACCGTCAGCGGGCTCCCCTGTGGCCTCCTGTATCGGTACCGCGGCGTGCCAGCTGCGAGCACGGCCACGGCGGCGACCATGGCGGCGGCCGACACGCCGTACCCCCAGCCCCGGCCGACGTTGTCCTGGACGTACACCAGCACGGTGACCGCGAACAGGGAGCCGAGGCTGATGCAGAAGTAGAAGCGGTTGAAGAAGAACATCATGGCCCGCTCCTCTCGCGGGTCGTGCCCGTCGAACTGGTCCGACCCGAACCCGGACACGTTCGCCTTCAGCCCGCCCGCGCCCGCCGCGGTAGTGTACAGCGCCGCGTACAGCATCGCGAGCTGCCCGCCGCTCGCCGCCACGCACCCGGCCTCCGTCGCTGCACACCGCGGAGGACGCATCCCCGGCACCGCCGTGCTCGCCGCCAGCAGGCTCACGCCCTATACAATCGATTGAGCAGTTAACAGTGCAATGCATCGCAACGACAGACATATCTGCGCAGTGATGAATAACAAGAAGTTGGCGTGCTGCTTACGACGGCGGTGATGGCTGCGGAGATGGCGATGGTGACAAAGCGGCCGAGCCTGGCGTCTGCGAGGAAGCCGCCGAGGAGGGCGAGGAGGTTGAGCGTGCCCATGAAGTTGGTGACGATGTTAGCCGAGTTGGCGCTGGAGAGGTGCATGTCGCCGGTGAGGTACGTCACCAGGTTCATCGAGATGCCCACCACGCACATCCGCTCTGCCAGCTCCGCGCCTGAGCCGACGAAAACCAGGTAATTAACCGTGAGCAAAACGTTGTCTCGTTGCGACTTCAGCAGCGCGATTTCTGACACTCTGTAATCTGTATTAATTACAGATCCTGCGAGTTACTTACCTAGGATGAGGCCGGCTCCGAGCCATCCCCCGGAGCGGGACTTGTCCACCGGCTTGCCCTTGAAATCCACCACCAGGCCTTCGTCGCCGCCATTGTCGTCGTGGCCGCCGCCGGCAGAAACCTGCGCAGGCCCGCGTACAGGCATTACCGTTACAAGAACATCGAAATCAACCGACCCGGCCGAACACTACATCCCGATCCACGAACAGCCGTACGTACCATGTTGCCTTCTTGCGGCGAGGGCGAGGAGACACGATCGAGTAGGGCACAGAGAGGAGCGGCGGCGTTGTGTCGCGAGGTTGGACTTGGAGAGAGGGGATTTTATAGCGGGAGGAAAGAGAACTGTCTGGGAAGAGCGGGAGGAAAGAGAACTGTCTGGGAAGATTTCCGTCTGCATTTCTTTCTTTTTCTATACTTGGTTTTTTTTTTTCCTCTACTACTTTTTTAGGGCTTTTTTTTCTCTACTTTACTCGCCGTTTTCCGGTTGGGTGAGACAAATGGAAATAATTAACCACAAACCTGAACTGGTTACAGCTAGAGAGTGATAAAAAAGTTTTAAATTAAAGTTGCCAAAAAAAAAGTTTTAAATTCATGTACAGCGCGCAGTGGTCTGGCTGGTTAACGGCTAACAATCATTTTTGCTGTTGTGCTTCGGTACAAAAGAGTTAACCGCCAGTTCAAATTTTATCCCCGTTTATTTGTCCAAGCCTGGACAAACTACAAGTCAAGTGTTTAGGATGCTATTTCTCGTTTCAAGCAAGTAAAAACCCCAGTTGATATAGTGTTGTGCATCAGTCAACGCTAGGTCCGCCCCAGTATACTGCCAATGGACGTTATAAGTCTTACCGCCCTACATTATTACTCCACATTATATCCTTCATCCTTTGTTATTGCCTTCTCTTCCCCTAACATTCTTCCTTCTTCTGCACGGTCTTCTCTCACTCCATTGCCGGTCATTTGTCCCAAACCTATTAATGATCTTTGCAGTTCACTGACTAACCAAGTAACCCGACTATTCGCGTTACACCACATAATGGCGATCATATATTTATCTTGGGGGTTTCATATGCACTTACAAAATCAGTAGAAAAGTAACGCTTTGGAACTGCGTAATCATGTTCCGATGACATCTGATGACAATGTCCAAGTCAATGTCAGTTGGCCGGGCGACCAAGTCGTGTGCAGTGAGCATGGCCGGCTTGTTGTTGACACGACTAATTTTGTTAGGTGGTAAGATAGACCTAGTTTAGCTAGATGGTCAACATGTCGTGGTGTTTATTTGGTTATCTTCTAATTAACTCACTGGTGCCATCACTTGTCATTGTTCAGTCCGCTTCACCCATCATCCTACTTCATCTTCTTCCTCCTCGGATGTTTTTCTTCTCTTCATCCTTCTTCTTTTTTGAACTCCCTCTCGATGCCCCCTTCTTCATTATCGTGCAGATCAAATGACGGGTGATCAGTGTTTGTTGAAAATAATATAGAGCAGACAAGGCTATTAGTTGGTGCGCTAGCCCTAGTTATCCGGGTGTTCAACATGTCGTGGTTATGGTTTATCCGGTTATCAGCCAATTGGTGCCATCACATGTTGTGTTCGTCTGCCTCACCACATCATCCTTCTTCTTACTCCACCTATTTTGACGACCTTCTTCCTTATTTCTCCTTTTTCGACCTGCATTGCTTCCCCTCTTCTTCATCATCCCGGGATCAATGACGTGTATGTTATTCTATTAGTTTGTCTAAGCTTGAAATGCATTGACTAATCAAGCAGTCTACCGATTCTCATTGCATCACACCATGAAGATATGTATTTTGCATAGGGAGGATTGCATACTCTATTTGCAAAAAAGAGGGAGAACGTTGAGCAGGCTAGTTATGTCGTGACTAAGTTTTTTTTGAGAGCTTGTCGCGGCCGAGAAAGTTGTTAAGCGGTGCACTAGCCCTACCTAATTAGCTAGGTCGTCGTCAAGGTTTATCTAGTATCCTCTAACTAACCGAGCAATTTCCCTTAAAAGTGAGCTATCTTGTAAGGCTCCTATCCCACTTGTTGGGTTCAGCCAACTTATTGATCGATGTTGCTTTTCTCTTTAGTTGTTCCCGAGTAATGAGTAATGAGTTTATAAGTTCAAATAGAAGGGAGTTAAAAAGAACTAAACAGTATTGAAACATGGATTTCGCCCTATATTTTTGATTGGCCTCACATGCATTCTATCACAAATCGGCAAACGAGTTATATACTCCTATGATTGGTCATGCATGCATTCTCTACTACTTATAAAGAACCTAAGAGCATTTCCAAACCGGACTTTCCCATCTCCCCTATATGCCCGGGCAGACATCCTAGCTAGACACGATCCGGGTTCATCTTCTTCCTGGTGCCATCACTTGTCATTGTTCGGTCCACTTCACCCATCATCCTACATCATCTTCTTCCTCCTCGGATGCTTTTCTTCTTCTTCATCATTCTTCTGTTTTGAACTCCCTCTCGATGCCCCCTTCTTTATTATCGTACGGATCAAATGACGGGTGATCAGTGTTTGTTTGAAATAATAAACAGAGCAGACACTAGACTGTTAGTTCGTGGAGCTTTGCATTGACTAATCAACAACCCGTTGGACCACACCATGAAGGATGCGCAGTAGCGGACCCAAGAAATTAATAAAGCCCGGGCAAAACTCTAATTTAAAGCTTTAGGATGCTAATGTTTAACCAAATATTCATGAAAATACACTATATCGCCTGGTCGGAAGCCCGGACGGCTCTAACGGGCAGCAGGGACGCTAGGTCCGTCACTGAGGATGCGTATTTCACTCAGGAGAATATAATATATACATACGAAAACAATGATGAAAGTTTCCGCCTTGAAATCGCCTAGTCACGTCGATACAAGAATGTACATTTTAGTGTTAGTGAGCAAGGCAGGGCGGCCAGGCCATGTGCGTTGAGCATGACCAACTTTTTTCCATGGTTGAGGCTATTAGGTGGTACGCTAGACCTAGTTTATCCAGGTGTTTAACATGTCGTGGTTATGGTTATCCGGTTATCAACCAATTGGTGCCATCACATGTTGTTGGTCGTCTGCCTCACCACATCATCCTTCTTCTTACTCCACCTATTCTGATGACCTTCTTCCTTATTTCTCCTTTTTCGACCTGCATTGCTTCCCCTCTTCTTCATCATCCCCTGATCAATGACGCGTATGTTATTCTATTAGTATGTCTAAGCTTGAAATGCACTGACTAATCAAGTATTCTAACGATTCTCATTGCACCACATCATGAAGATATGTATTTTGCATAGGGAGGATTGCATACCTATTTGCAAAAAAAGAGGGAGAACGGTTTTCGCTTTGCAATCGTCTGGTCACGTCCTGCGTTGAGCATGGCTAGTTGATGTCGTGACTAAGCTTTTTTATAGCTTGTCGCGGCCGAGAAGTTGTTAAGCGGTGTACTAGACCTACCTAATTTAGTTGGGTCGTCGTCATGGTTTATCCAGTTATCCTCTAATTAACCGAGCAATTTCCCTTAAAGGTGAGCTATCTTGTAAGGCTCTAAAGAAGCAAACTTAAAGATAGAGGAAGCTATGAAGAAGGTTGAACAAGACGAGAAGAAGATGGGAGAAAAGAAGATGGAACAGAGTTGCATATTTTCGATAACGTTAATGATCACAAGACTAAGGTAGATGCAACTTGGTTAAAGATGAAGATCAAAAGGTATGCCATCGAGAAGGAGATTTGCCTCCATTATGCATTTGAAGTGATAGTTAGCTTATTCACGATTATAATAGCAATGTTTGGATTCTTAAATACACTAGATAATCTGTATTGTATGCTAGGTATGGATGAATTATGCACAAAACCAACATGCATGTTTTTTGCATGTATTTAAGGGCTAAGAAAGTAGGAGTTGTGATTACACGTGATGATATATAGGGGATGTCCCAACTGTTGCCCGCAAACATATAGGGGGTAAAAAATTAGCCAAGTATGGTTGGAGATGCTCAAGGTTCCATTCTCCGTCCGTAGAGTGATCCGCTCTTCGTTTCGTCACACCTACTGGTTTCCTACCGACTCAATCCACCCTTTCCGAAAATTGATAATGTTAAGATGGTCAAAATAATAAGATATGAAACTAACGATGAAACAATATTTTGAGATTTGACTCATTGTTTGGCATGTTGTAAATAGAGCTATTAAGTGTTTGATAATTTAACCAACCACTAAATGGCATACACATGTAAAAATCAAGTGTCCCCGACCTTCTTCGTCCCTTGATGTCATATGAACACTCATCAATGAGTCTGATGGCTTCCTATTGTATGCTTATTGGTGGTAACTCAATCATTGAGGAGGTTATAGAAACTACTTATTGAATAATTTGTTCTACACATGTGGTTTGCCAAAACTCGATGAGTTGATTAATTACGTAATGGAAAATTCAAACCACCTGGAGAATCGGTGGCCAACACTCTTTCATGTGACATATTCAAATGAGTGAAGCTGTTGGTATAAACACATTCTCATTATTTTTGCATATAATTCAGGAAGAATGGATAAACTTTTGTAGTATTGAGCAGTGCCTGAATGAGTGAGTGAGGAGGATAACAAAATGTACATTTGGCTAGAGAAGTTGATGCTCGATGAGCTGAGTGAGGGGGAACATGGATTGTACATTTGGTAATTTGAATATACCATTGCCAAGGATCCCACGTGCATGCAAGTCATTTCTGGTGGATATCATCTCTCTCCCTCCTTATTCTTCTCCTTTGCAATGCTCCCATCCCATGCCTCTCTCTCCCACATATGACACCCACAGTGGTTGGCAGTGAGTGGGAGAGTGGTTTAGTTTATGTAGTCTTGTGTGGTGTGTGTTTTCTCCTCAAATAATATGGTTTGAGATTAGATCTCTTGTTCGTTGTGTTGCTTATTACAGCCATGGTGGCCGGGGCGACAGACGTCCAAGATGGTCTTCGGCTTGGTTTTGAGGCGTTGCTCCTCGAGCAGGGATATGGCACCGATGGAGTGTGCGTCCCCACTTTCTTTCGGTTTTTCCCCTTGAAGGAGGGGAGGAGATTGATGAGATAGCTATGGTTGGATCGATCTGATGTCTGGTTGACATGTGTGCAGCGCTTTTGTGGCTTATGCTTGTATAAAAAAGTTATGTGCATATGATGTTGTGTTCTAATGCATGGTTGGTGGTTTCTTGGAGGTGGATCTGCGCTCTACTATGATGATGTCGTTGGGAAAAGGCGGATTCGATGGACGAAGGGCAGCTTCATGGAGACCTGGAGGCATTCTAATATGGTTTTAGCCCAAGTACAATTCTTTTCTTCATGTTTTATCCAACATTGGTATAAAAAAGAAAATCTGGTTGCCACCTCATTAACCACAATATTTCGAGTCATAACCAATTGGAGTTACATATAACATTGCAAAATATGATTCTCAGTTTAGCAATGCATGTGCTGAGACCGGGTACACCAGAGTTAGGTCTATGCACTTTCCTCTCTCGCTTCAGTCATTCCAATCTATATGAGTATAAGTGCAAGCCTCCTTAAGTTACATGTATTTTTTATGACCTATATTGATCTAGGGTGTATATTTTACAACGTTAGAATTTTTCCTACAATGATATATTTTATGGTCTCTTTGCAAAAAAAAATTTTGTTTGGATTATGGACATTGTATATCAAGATAGGACGTGGTACATAGACGATGTTGAGCCAGAAAATGATAATATTAAGATTGTCAGAATCATATTTCCCTATAATGATCTATTTTATTGGCCTATTTTCAAAAAATAAATTGTTTGGATTATGGATATTGTATATCAAGCTAGAATGTGGTACATCCATAGACGATGTTAAGATGTTCAGAATGGTATTTTCCCTACAATGATCTATTTTATGGTCTCTTTGAAAAAAAATTATTTGGATTACGGACATTGTATATCAAATTAAGACGTGGTACATAGACGATGTTGATCCGAAAAATGATAATGTTAAGATGGTCAAAATAATAAGATATGAAACTAACGATTAAACAATATGTCGAGATTTGACTCATTGTTTGGCATGTTGTAAATAGAGCTATTAAGTGTTTGATAATTTAACCAACCTCTAAATGGCATACACATGTAAAAATCAAGTGTCCCCGACCTTCTTCGTCCCTTGATGTCATATGAACACTCATCAATGAGTCTGATGGCTTCCTATTTGATGCTTATTGGTGGTAACTCAATCATTAAGGAAGTTATAGAAACTACTTATTGAATAAATGCTTCTACACATGTGGTTTGCCAAAACTCGATGAGTTGATTAATTACGTAATAGAAAATTCAAACCACCTGGAGAATCGGTGGCCAACACTCTTTCATGTGACATATTCAAATGAGTGAAGTTGTTGGTATAAACACATTCTCATTATTTTTGCATATAATTCAGGAAGTGGAGAATGGATAAACTTTTTGCAGTATTGAGCAGTGCCTGAATGAGTGAGGAGGATAACAAAATATACGTTTGGTTGGAGAAGTTGATGCTTGATGAGCTGGGTGAGGGGGATCGGGGATTGTACATTCGGTAATTTGAATATTACCATTGTGATCTCCACCTTTTTCGGCACATATTTGTGCACCTTATTATTTTCTCTCTCACCGTCATGCAATTGCTTCCTAGCTTTTTTTTTGTAGTACTATATTTATATGGGCATGTTGGATTTCTTTACTTTGAGATGCAAGTATGTAAAGTGTAGTGCGGAAACAAATGTCGTGTTATGTTTGATACAAGGCTATATACGAGTGTTGTCCAAAAGCATCTGTCACACTGGACGCCAACTCAAAAAAGATTGGACCATTAGTTATTGCATGAAAACATGAAACAGATTGCAACATGGGTTACCATTTTTTTTGTTTTGAGACTGCAACATGGGTTACCTTTTTTTTTTTTTTGAGAAGGTGCAACATGGGTTACCTATGGGCGAAGATGACCACCTATATCCTACCTAGCGCTGCGCGTTCGGTTAATATGGTTAATTCGGTTGGTTTATACGGTTATACGGTAAATACGGTTTCGATACTTCGGTTAATACGGTTTAATACGAAAATACGGTTCGGTTTCGGTAATAACCATTTAGTTTCGGTTTGGTTTCGGTTATAACCAAACTAACCACAGTTGACGCGAATTTTGAATAACACATAAATTTTTTTGCCATATATTTCAGTTTTATATTTTGTACAACCGAGCTATAGATGTTTTGTACGAGATAGAAGAAAAAAAACAATTAAATTTCGGAAAAGAGTAAAAAATATACTAGTACTGGGGGTTGAACTCGTGACCACAGGTCAAAAACATATGCTTCCATGTCTTAACCAACAGGCCGGGTGGACTTTAGTGGATTTTGTACACCGTATGCTCTATATAACAGTTTTGGGTAAATTTGGCTGGGATTTGGACGTGAAATTATTTGATGAGCCGGCATTTCGGTTTTCCGGTTAACCATGTGGTTTTTCGGTTTTAAACCGAATTAACCATATGTCATATGGTTAGCAATTTTACTAACCGTAACCTAACCACTAACCGTAAAAACCATAATTTTGGTTACGGTTTGGTTTTTTTTCGGTTCGGTTTTTCGGTTTCAGTTCGGTTATGTGCAGCGCTAATCCTACCCATTCGGATCCAGTGCCCATGGGTCGAATTGCAATTGCGGGCCGTAGGAACTTTTGTGGGCGCATACTAGGCCGGGCCACGTCGTGCAAGCGGGCCGTCCGGTCACGCACGGACTCCGCAGAGCCTTAGAATTTCTAATTTTATTTTTCTTCCTATTTTATAGCGTGATACCCCCGCAACCGCAGCTCCGTATATCCCAAAACCAACCGGTGCGCGACTTGCGAGAACCCTACCGCGACGAGACCCGACCCGAGAGGCCAAACCCTACCGCGACCAACTTCGGCGATGAGCTCCTCCAGCGGCAACGGCGGGAAGAAGCCGGCAGCGACCGGCGGCCGCGGGGGCATCCGCACCCTCGCCGACATCAACCGCGGCCCCTCCGGCTTCCCAGGCGCGGCGGCAGCGGCAGCGATAACGACGAGCCCCAGGAGTACTACACCGGCGGCGAGAAGAGGTCTCTCTATCTCTGTCGCCCTCCCTAGCAGACTTTTAATACCCGTTCGAGATTTTGCGGCGATCGCTTGCGGGCATCGAGATCCCCGCCCATCGCGGCCATCGTCTAGTTAGGTCTAGCGATTAGATTGGAGAGCCGCCTCCGCATGAATCGTCGGATTTAGATTTGTTCGGCGGTTGATCTGTTCCTAGTTGCGTTGGTTGGATGGTTTTGTTCGCTTAGCTTGCAAAACTGTGGAGATTCAGGGTAAGCCTTACTAGGTTAGTGCTGACCATGGAGTAATGAGCGGTGGCTGTGGTGTTCAATGCTGCTCGGATAAGATCGCCACGAACTTTTTGGTGGTGGTACTTTTTAACGGAATTTATTTGTGGTCGGATTACTTATTTTGGTCCATAGGTGCAGTTGAAGTGTAGGCGCTTGCTTGTAGATTTAGATTTTGGGGAAGTTTCTGCTACCGCTGTAATTTATGGGGTGGCAAACGTGAAACATCCACCCAGAGCAATAATGCAGAAGATTCATTTCAGTTTAATGTGCTTATGCTATCATGTTTCATTCTGATTCTGTTTTTCTAGTAGTTCTGAATCGAATCTTTCAGAGGACAGATCATCTGATCACGTACTTTTTTAGTTTGATAAATATTCCTCATCTCCCATTACCATGAACATTAAGTCTAGAAAAATGAGTTAGTTGCCATCCTTCACAAATAATATGTTGATCATGATACCATGATGGCCTGTCCTACGATGAGATGGCTCCTCAAACCGAACACCCTCTTTTGGCTTTTGGCACATGGTAAACTCCACTCCTAGCAATGAGGGGATGGCACAAAATGCCACCACTCTAATTGCAGTGAAAGATTTGATGGGTTGCTTGGTTTTCCTCTCGTTCTAAACCATTTATCCAGAAGTCCAATGCTATCATCGGTTTGCTTTGCTTTGGTTCAGCTTCTGGCAATATGGATTCATATGATCTTGATATCTGTATAATGACATCCACATGTGTATTAGGCGATTGTCCTTCGTTTTCTGTCACAGTGTTAATACTAGTCTTTTAACTCTATGATAACCCTGCTGTTACCAGCAGCAAGAAACTACGACTATCTGCTACAGCTGCTCTATGTAATACCTTGTCAGTTTATATGGTTACCATAATTTTACTGGTGTGTCGAACATCTCTTTGCAATAATCAGGTTCACAAATTTCTGATATAGCATCACGACTCCACTTTAATGAATGACAACTTATATTGTTCTACCAAGAAATCTGGGAAGGATTCTATTTCAGATGGGCCTGCTCTATATTTATATTATCCAACTAATTTTGCATCCATCTTACCAGTTACCACTATAAGAAAACCCTGTGAAAGGATCCTAGATTATATTCGTGTAATTGCTTGACTTTAGTATGTATTATGTTTCATGCTCTGCCAACGGTTTGATATTACATTGCTCCAGTATGGGCTATTGGGATATTTGTACCATATATCGTTAACCTTGCCTCCCTTCTTTTTATCCATCTGGACTTCTTTTAGTCTGCTGGTTCAGTAGGTCCAGTGCATCTAATCATGCATCGTGACTAAACCACCTGAGCTTAACAGGTGATAAAAGGTTAGGATATGTCTAGGGATTACAGAATGAGCCGAGTTAATAAGAAAAGAATGGCTATAGCCATCAAGGTCCAAGTAGAAGCCATCATTGTACTTTTGCTTGGGCTAGAAGATAATACATTGCAGTATTTAAGGTCTATACTTTTCTGTCCTTTTTGTCCCCCTTTTAGAATTAATGCAGAACATCGAGTAGATCTCAATAATCTTCAGTACATGATTTTTAATCGTTTTTATTCTTACTTGAATAATTAATTGTTTTCTATCTTTGTGTATGTGCAGTGGGATGATTGTTCAGATCCAACAAAGAAAAATAGTGTGGACTCAATCTTTGAACAAGCTAAACAGATGGGTGCTCAGCAAGTTCCAGTGCCTCCTTTAGATGGCCAATCTTCCAGTTCCAGCTCAAGAAGCTTTACTGGAACCGGTCGAATGCTTTCAGGGGATGCACAGACAGCACCATCTGTTCCTCAACCACCGCAGGATGTACTTCACAATATACATTTCTGAACAACGGGTTCACAATAGATGATGGTCCACTAAGAGGCTATGATGACCCTGAAAATGCAGACTTTATCGAGGTTACTCTTGACTTTTCTCGACATAATATTTCTGGGCAATTTTAGTTTGTACTGTACCAAGTAGCTGTTTTCAGTATTCTTTTCCTCACTTCCCTATGTTGCTGTGTGCCACCTTCATATTTTTGCACGACTGTTGATGCCTTTATTATGTTGAGTTTATATTTGAGGATGTCTCTTATGCTTAGACTGCTTATGTCCTTTGCTGCCATCTGCAAAAAATTCTAGAAAGTTGCACCACGCCTTATCAGATGGTATACCAAGTTGCACCATGCCTTATCAGATGGTATACCAAGTTGCACCACTTACCCCACCATGACGAAATGGAAAATTACATCAGTGCATCATTGTTAACTGGACTGTCTTGGACCCAGTTTGTGGTATACCACCAGTACCACATCCAGCCTGTTATTGACAGAGCAGGGTATAACACTCCAGCTGCGATCTTCACCACCTATGTTAGCGCATTGTAACTTGAAACTATCATTGTGTCAAATACTCTCTGTTGCCAGAAAATGACCATGAAGTTGTTTTCCACACACCATTTCGTGTAACCGACCTTTGCCCTTAATTCATGCACGCGGTTTGTGATGTATGGAGTTTGTTGAATCTTATTTTTTCAAGATCCAAGTGTTTTGAGTTTGTTGCTCATCTAGAGATCTGGATACTTATTGTTTCCACTTCATAGGCCATAGTCAGTTTTCATTACGTGAATATGATAACAGGGGAAACTTCTGATCCTTCAATGGAAATTGTGAACAACTGAACACTGAATTGTTCGTGGTTTAAAGGATCTGTAAACTAATTTTACCTGTATTGTATTTTCAGAGCATCAAGAAGTCGCAGTGCCCCCAAGAGCTGGAACCTGCTGATCGAAGGACATCTGTTCATGTGAACGTTATAAAACGATATGAAGATTACGTGGTAGGCCAATAAGGCTATTCTGTTTGCAGTAAACCAGTAAATAGTTTAATATGTTAACCTTTTTGTGGTTTTGCTCATTTAGGAACCTGCAAGGCCTCGATCATATTTCCAGGGTGTTGGGAGAACCCTTGGTGGTGGATCTTCAACTGATGATAGTCCAGCACCAGCTCCTGTCACGCAAGAGACCAACAGTGCTCCCAGGTCAATTGGCTTTGTCGTTGATGACACACAGCCGTTTACATCCATACAACTAAGGTTGGCGGATGGCACTCGCATGGTGGCCCGGTTTAACCTTCACCACACCGTGGGCGACATCAGGTCTTTCATTGATGCATCCCGGCCAGGAGCTGCTCGGCCGTATCAGCTGCAGACTGGCTTCCCGCCCAAGCAGCTGTCTGACTCTACGCAGACTGTTGAGCAAGCTGGTCTTAAAAACTCCGTCATCATGCAGAAGATGTAGTACTCTCACCAAGCTGGTACTCGTCGCACAGAATGTATTTAAAGACATAAACTCAGTACTGTTGAACGGTTTATTGTATCGCCTGATACTGCACTCCCATTCTACCTGTAATTCTCCAGAGTAAACATATCGTCTTTTGCAGTCGTCAATGGAGTCTATATTAGTACTCGTAGCTACTACGGTTATCAAGATTATGCATGTCCGGTATCGATCATCAGTTGCTTGCATAACTCTTCTACTTTATTATTTCTTGAATTGTTAGAAACTGTTCCTTATTATCCTCATGCCGCCAAAGAAATGACAATCATTGTAAAAGGTTATAAACATGAAATATTAATTTCGAAATATTGTGCAAGAGTGGCTTCAAGTGTAAATTACCAATGATCAAGCATTGGCTAGCAACTTTAAGAACTAAAATTTAAATATCTTTGAACATTGCTCGTCTCCAAAATTTCATTTAAATATCTTCCCTTAAAAGAGGCTCTGACTTTTCCCCCACCATTTCAGTTAACCACAAACAAGCCGCCTGACGTGGCCCGGAATTCCCCCACTGATTGACAATTGCTGGGCAGCCGGCAAAATATCTAGTGATACAAGCACTTAGGTGCTACAATGCTCAAACCAATTTTAAAAGTTTCAAAAAAATCTACCAAAAAATGTGTGTATTGACACGATATGTTTAAACTACCTCCAAAAATTTCAGCCACAAAATGAAAATGAACATTGAGAAACAAAAAAGACAAATCTGCTATGAATAGTGTCATTAGTAGTTTAAACACATCGTGTCAACATACACATTTTTTTGTAGATTTTTTTGAAAATTTTAAAATTGGTTTTTTCAAACGGATGCATTGTAGCACCTAAGTGCTTGTATCACTGGATATTCTCTCCTGGGCAGCCGCCGAAGCCCCCTTCTCCATGGCATAAACCATAGAGGGCCTGGCCCGTGCTATTGATAGCTCCACCTCTGCCTGGATAGCTCCAGTTAGTAACCACCAACTACAAATGCTGCAGCTAAAAAGACCCAGATAGCTCCAGATGTAGTCAAAATTGTTTTTATCCCTCATTTAATCACTTCTTTCAATCCTTGTGCCTAGATATCTCTAAATGCATCTGCTGCTCATGGAGCCAAAATAGCTGCAGCATTTCCTTTTGAGTCTGAGTCCAGACTTTTAATGAGCATATGAAAGGCACACCAAAAGTATCTGCATATTACACTTTTTGTCATCTGAAAATTTGTGTTTATTTCTCTTCATTTTGATGAGCATATTGTTGATAAAGTTTTTATATTAAGAAAAGTTATTCTTGTACGAAAATCCCATTCTTCTAGGGAAACTGCTTACTTCATATCTCAAACTCGTATCATTGTTCCAATGCAAGTTATGCATGGCACTTTTAACTGTTCTTTCTATGATGTAAGCTTTCCATTTAGTTTTATTTTCTTCGAGGGTGCTAGGGGGAGGGGGAGGACTAATCATGAAAAAAAAATAGCGCGCTATAGCACCGCTAATAGCACGATATAGCGTTTCGACACTTGTCTCGCTAAATAAATCAGTTTACAATGTCTCACTAATAGAACGCTATAGCGTGATACAGCACGCTAATAGCACATTTTAAGACCGTCGATATTTTGTTATAGCGCGCTATTTTTTTTTGGGACTAATAAAGGTCAAGCCATAAGAGGTGGGGGGGGGGGGGGGGGGGGGGTTCGGCTGCAAGATAGGATGAACTCTCTCTTGAAATCATTACATCAGAATCGTCAGATGAACGCTTGGACCAAACAGCGAGGTTGCTAACGCATCGACGAAAAAATCACTTCTGGTGCAAGCCCTGGAGTTGAACACCAGGTAACTTCTTGCCTTCCACACTTGCCAGAAAATAATCATCAGAAAGTGGTACCAAGCCCGGTCCGTCAGGTTAATTAGCAGGGTGGTCCGGCGACAAAAGCATATGAAGATCATCCTGGGGAAACGTAACCCCAGCTCGTCTTGAAATATTCTTAATCAGGGGGGCAAGCGACGAACATGTGATTCACATCCTCAGTAGTTGAACATCGCTCGCAAGAGGGGGAGGACAAGTATTGTTTCTGATGAAGCATGTACCTTGCGTTCAACCGGTCACCAAAAGCCAGCACCGCGGAGATTTGATTTTGATCTTCGTTGCCAGCTGCGAGGGAGGGAGTACGCTGCTCGGCTATGGCTCCATCGCGTATGTTTCTTCTCATTCTAAATGAACTCAAAATGGTTTATCTAACAATCCTGGGGAGGCCAGCATGTGTGAGGAGATTATTAATATGGAACTGTTAGAGAAGATGGTTGACTATTTCTTCGCAATTTAAAATGAATGGTAATGGCGTAATTGATGATACAAGGGTTGGACTTACTCCCCTATGCAACCGTCTGTTTTTTCTGAAGTGATTCAGGGTATGCTTCCTGAACTTCTTTGGGAACCACGGGAGGCATTCTCTAGGCACATATAACATAATGCTATAGTTTGTGTTTACCGTAAAATAGACATATATATATATTTTAGTAATAAGTGGAATTTCATTCATTGACTTTCCTGAGATATAACGCAACACCAGGCTCCAAACTGTAACCATTTTGATTCTTGTGAAACAGTAACATCTCTCATGAATAACTGAGTCCTGATTATAGATTTACACACATGTGTAGTCCAAAAATTCAGTGAAACTAGATTCAAAAGGAACTTTCGATAGCTTATATCCTGGTTCCTGAGTATGTTCATCATTTATATGTATATGGCATGTAAAGTGACAAGATCTTGTATGCTGTCACAGTATGACGACAGTTCCAAGCGGACAAAATGTGTGCACATAGGACATGCATATGTACATGTGCTTGAGTTTTCTCACATATCTTTTTACGTTGAGAATGCCCCTTTATACCAGGAGCATGTGCTCCTGTGCTCTATTTGGAATCACCGTTTCCAAAAGTGCCTACGGACGTGCATCGCTGTACAAGACTGTAAGAATACGCATCTCTTCGTGCGCATTTTAACTTCATTAGATTCTGATCGTCACATGGATTGCCAGAAATTAATAATCTCAATTGCAAAGGACATGCTGCATACCAGGCAACCACGAGGGATCAGGATCAGTTTTGTCTTACATACGTTCCAATGATCTAAAGCAAAGCTCGTGCATAGCCTATCATCAAGACCATGAACTCTGAAGATCTTATGGCACCACCACTGTGGCAAGATCCACACTTCTGAACTCTGAAGAAACTCAACTCTCAAGCAGCAGATGAACAAACACTTGTGTGCAAAATCACCACATCGTTCAACCGCCAGCGCACGAGTCCTCGCCATCCGACTCCAGCTTCCACCATGGCTTTCCCTTCGCATTTCCTGCCAACTCCTCTGATCCATCTCCGTCGCCGTCCTCCTCAAACACCACATCTTCCTCGTCGTCGTCTTCATACCTCCATTCCAGCCTTTTAAGCACGTCCCTGTCTCGCCATTTCCCGGACATGGACGGCGCTGTCTTCCTGGCCTTCCCGGCGATCACCTCCGACCAGGTGAAGCCCACGTCAGCCCACCTTGCGAGCCCGGATTCCCCGCAGACCACCACTGACCGCACGCCCTTCTCCCTCGCGAGCCCCAGCAGAGGGGCGAGCACCTCCTGCCCCGAGACCAGCATCAGACACCCCACGGACCCTTCGTCGAGCACCTCCTGGGCACGCTCCCGTAGGGAGGCTGACGGGTACCGGGAAAGCTCCGCGCTGACTCCAGCTCGGCGGAGCTCGTCGGCGGGTGATCCGGGGTCCATGCCGGCGGTCAGCTCGCGGGCGGCCTTGGTGTACTTGGAGAGCTTGAGGGAGAGGGACGCGGCGAGGCGCACGCGGCGGTCTCCGCGGGAGGATTCAATGCGTTCGAGGCGCTTGGTGTGCTCGCGGGTGTGGATGGTGTCGAAGTGGCGGAGCAGCGCATCACGTTCGCGGAAGCGGCGGCCACAAACACGGCAGAGGTGGGTGGTGTCGGCCGACGGGTCAGGGGCGGGGAGGCGGTGGGTGGGGTGGAGGAACGCGGCGGACAGACGAAGGCGGCCAAAGGAGGAGGCGGCGAGGTGGAGGCGGACGGCCGAGTCGTAGAGGGGAAGTTTGGAGGGCGGGCGGGAGGCGGCGAGGTCCCAGAGGACGGCCACGGCGGTTTTAGGGGCGCGGGTTGCCGGAGTGGAGATGGTGTAGCGGTGGTGTAGGGGTGGTGGGAGGAGTCTAGGGGTTGAGGCGAGGAGGCGTCGCCGGAGGTTGCAGAGCGGCGGGAACATGGGAAGGGAAATCGCACCGGGGAGAAAGGGGCTTCAGGTGCGGCGCAGCAAGTGCTGATCGGTTGCGCGGCTTGTTTGTCGTCCGCTGAAAAACAAAATTGGAGCATCTTTGTGAGCATTGAATCATCATGGTGAAACTTACGGTGCTCATTAGTTGTGAAATGTAGAGAGATATTGCACCGAACAAACTCGTAGCAATTCAGTGGCGGAGCCAACATTTTAATAATGGGCATGCACAGTCACATACAAAAATTTGGCACAAAATATGAGATTTTTTCCGAAAAGGACTCCATGCCTCAACAATAGTCCTCTGCTGCGGCTCATTAAGTTCATCACCCACCGTGAGTACAAGATATGTAGATACGTAAGTTCTCAATGGGGAAAATCAAAATCTGAAATTAAAATTGCAGGTACTGCTCACGTTGATGAACTTCTGCTGATGCTATGGTGGCGCAGCGCCGCCGTCGCCTTTCCGTCAGAAATTAAGGCGCCGCCGTGGTTCTTGCCGAGCCTGTCGAGCTCGTCCGTGCGCAGCGCCGGCGCGGTGCTCAGCGGTGGCGCGATCGGCAGGGAGCGTGCGTAGCCCCGGAGGGCACGGGGTGCTAGGCGGCGGGCGGTGCCCGTGTCACTCTGTTAACACCTGCGTCGTCAACAGTGTGACATAGGAGTTTCTGAAAGTGTGAGTTGGGCTGTAAGGGGTGTTGAGTATCTGAACGTGTGGTGGCGTGAGTAGGCGTGAGTGTTGTTAAATAGCTGGACCTGCATCTGTACTCGTCATCGATGAAGTAAAGTGTGAACCTGTCTCATCTTCCGTCTCTCCTCTTGTTGAATATATTTGTGCGTGTATATTGTGTACTCGGCCCACCTCCTAGTTTTCCTGTATAGTTGAGGTAGAGGCCCACATCATGTAACCATATATACGTGCCTGGTGCACCGATGAATACTATTCCGCTTCGCACCTAACCCTAAACTTCTACATGGTATCAGATTCCTCTCACGTTTCCTAACCTAGCCGCCGCCGCCGCCGCCCCTTTGCGCCGCCGCCCCCGCTGCGTGACGCTCCACCCCACCCCTGCCATGGCCTCCTCCGTCTCCTCTCTCTCCTCCGGCAGCAATCCGTTCGCCGGCCCGGACATGGCTCTCGTCCGCGACCTCAACATCGCCGATCGCGTCCCGGTGATCCTCGATCAAACCACCGCCTCCTACTCCTCCTGGAAGCGGTACTTCACCCTGGTGTTTCGCGAGTTCCTCCTTCACAGCCACGTCGACGGCTCCGTGGACTCCCGTCTCATGGTCAACGACGAGGAGTGGATGATCATCGACGCCACCATCATCCGTTGGTTCTACCTCACCATCTCCTCGGATCTCTTCCACACGGTGGTGGCCGACGAGGATGACGCCCGCGCTGTTTGGATCAAACTCAACGGCCTCTTCACCGACAATAGGCTTCAGCGCAAGGTTCTCCTTTACGGCGAGTTCTACGGGTGCCATCAGCTCGATTCCTCCATCGACGATTTCTGCATGCGTCTCAAAAAGATCGCCGACGAGCTCCGTGATCTTGGCGAGCACATCGGCGACGAGCTGCTCATCACCACCCTCACCGCCGGTCTCCACGAGGCCTACGGGAACGCCGCCTCCAATCTCACCCTCATCCCGGACCCCACCTTTCCCAAGGTTGTGGCGTACCTCAAGCTCGAGGAGCGTCGGCTGAAGATGGTGCGGGCTCGGGCGATGCACACCGCCCTCACCACCGGCACCCGCGCCGGCCCGGCGCAACCCGCCCCTCGTCCTCCGCCCGGCTTCCCGCATCCGCAGGCGCCTCCACCACCGCCACCGGCCCAACCCTCCAACAACAACAACAACCGTCGCCGTGGGGGTCGTCGCGGCGGGCGTCAGCAGCAGCAGCACCCGCAGCCGTCGCAGCAGCCTCAGGGAGGCGCCGACCGTCCCCTCCAGCCGGCTCCGTGGTACGCCGGGCAGAACCCCTGGACCGGCGTCGTGCACGCGTACTCCATGCCGGTTCCTCGAGCACCCGCTCCCGGTCTCCTTGGATCGCGGCCTCCCTCCCACCAGGCGTTCTACGCGGCGCCTCAGCCGTACGTGCAGCCCTACGGACAGCCGTCGCAGCCAGGAGGGCCGCCGCCGCTGCCCCTGATGACCCCGGCTCCAGCGCCTCCTCCTGCGCCTTGGGACCCGGCTCTGCTGGCAGCCCTGCACTCTGCTCCGACTCCGTCCACGTACTCTGGCGGCGGCGATTGGCACATGGACACAGGCGCCTCGGCTCATATGGCTGCCCACCCTGGTACTCTCCACACCTCCTCCCCTGTCACCACATCTACTCGCATCACCGTCGGAGACGGCTCCTCTCTCCCCATCACTCATATAGGCCATGCATCTTTTCCTTCCACGTCCACTCCACTTTCTCTGTCTAATGTCTTAGTTTCACCTAATCTCATCAAAAATCTAGTTTCTGTTAAACAATTTACACGTGATAATCCTGTGACCGTCGAGTTTGACATGTTTGGTTTCTCTGTCAAGGATTCCCGAACCCGGATGGTGCTCCACCGATGTGACAGCCCCGGCGATCTCTACCCGGTGCACTCCACACCCTCCACATCCGCTGCTCCTGTCGCTCTCGCCACCGGTGTGGATCTCTGGCACGCTCGCTTGGGTCATCCCAACCCCGCCACTCTTCGTCACATGTTTAGGAGTTTTTCTTTCACGTGTAATAAGATCGCTGATCACTCTTGTCACGCGTGTCGTCTTGGTAAACATGCTAGGCTTCCTTTTAGGTCTTCTTCTCATGTTGCCGCCTACCCGTTTGAATTAATTCATAGTGATGTTTGGACCTCTCCAGTTGCAAGTAATACGGGCTATATTTATTATCTTGTCATTCTTGATGATTTCTCGCATTATGTGTGGACTTTCCCGTTGCGCCGCAAGTCCGATACTCTCGCTACTCTTGCCGCATTTTACTCCTATGTTTCCACGCAGTTTGGGCGTCCCATTCGTGCGTTACAAACCGATAACGGGAAGGAGTTCGATAACCTAGCCGTCCGTACTCTCCTCACCACACATGGCACGACCTTTCGTCTCACCTGCCCCTATACCTCACCACAAAATGGTCGCGCCGAACGCGTCCTCCGCACTCTCAATGATTGCGTTCGTACGCTCCTCTTTCATGCCCATATGCCTCCGCGTTTTTGGCCCGACGCGCTTTCTACAGCATCACTTCTTCTTAACATTCGCCCGTGTCGCACTCGTGGCAATTTTGCCCCTCACCATCTTCTCTTCAGTACACCACCCTCTTATGATGATCTTCGCATCTTCGGCTGTCTTTGCTACCCTAGCATCGCCGCTACCGCACCTCATAAGCTTGCACCTCGCTCAATCGCCTGCGTCTTCCTTGGCTACCCACCCAACACCAAAGGATATCGCTGCTATGATCCGGTCTCTCATCGCGTATTCACCTCGCGACATGTTTACTTTGACGAGAAGGTGTTTCCATTTCAGCAGGTACCCGCTGCCATTACTTCGCCGCCGGACCCCGCCTCGCTGTCGGCCATCGACGGCTCTCGGACCCAGCCCGTAGGCCGGTCTGGTTCGACCTCTGGACCGCCTCCTGGCTCTGGCGATCCACGCGACTCGGGACGTGCTGCGACCTCCTCTGGTCGCGCCCTCTCGTCGCCCGGCCGCTCGGAGTCCGACTCCGACTCGGAGTCCTCCGTGCCGACTGCTGCGCCGCCTCCTGCGACCGCGGCGTCGCCTGTCCCCTCGGTCCCTGGCGTGGCCGGGGCTCCTGCTGCCTCGCCCCCCGTCGTGGCTCCTACGACGCGGTCTCGGACCGGCGTCCACCGCCCGAGCCTGCGATACTCCAGCGCCGAGTATCTCCTCGCGGCATCCACCTCCGAGCCTTCTCCGATTCCCGCCTCAGCACGGGCAGCTCTTCGGGATCCTCATTGGCTCGCCGCGATGCGGGATGAGTTCGACGCTCTACATCGGAACCGCACTTGGACACTGGTTCCCCGGCCGCCTCGCTCCAACGTCATCAGCGGCAAGTGGGTCTTTCGGCACAAGACTCACTCGGACGACACCCTTGAGCGCTACAAGGCTCGCTGGGTGGTCCGTGGTTTCCGTCAGCGAGCTGGAGTCGACTTCACCGAGACCTTTGCACCGGTTGTTAAACCGGGCACGATCCGCACCGTTCTGCAGCTCGCCGTCTCTCGTGGCTGGCCGGTTCATCAGATGGATGTCTCTAATGCCTTTCTTCATGGTCATCTTGCTGAGCAGGTTTACTGTGAGCA
Source organism: Puccinellia tenuiflora (assembly GCA_012064385.1). NCBI lineage: Eukaryota > Viridiplantae > Streptophyta > Magnoliopsida > Poales > Poaceae > Puccinellia > Puccinellia tenuiflora. The sequence goes on along the minus strand of QRDG01001487.1, from coordinate 126,717 downwards.
ACCCACTGGATTCGTCGACGCATCTCATCCTGATCATGTGTGCTTGCTGTCTCGGTCGCTCTACGGCCTCAAGCAAGCCCCTCGCGCCTGGTACCAGCGGATTGCCGGTTTTCTGCAGACCATGGGCTTCCGTGTCACTCGCTCGGATGCTTCGCTGTTCGTCTATCACCATGGCGACATGACTGCTTACTTGCTTCTGTACGTCGACGACATCATCCTCACGGCCTCCTCCGCAGCTCTTCTTCAGCAACTTACTCTCCGGCTGCGTGATGAGTTTGCCATTAAGGATTTGGGTGCTCTTCATTACTTCCTCGGCATTGAGGTTGCTCGGCGCCCCGACGGCTTCTTTCTTCATCAGCAGAAGTATGCGCATGAGTTGCTTGAGCGCGCCGGTATGCTAAATTGTCACCCTGTCGCTACTCCTGTGGACACGAAGGCCAAGGTTTCGGCTCTGGAAGGTTCCCCAGCATCTGATGCCCCTTTCTACCGGTCTATTGTCGGCGCCCTCCAGTACCTGACGCTCACTCGCCCAGACTTGCAGTATGCTGTTCAGCAGGTGTGTCTCCATATGCACGCTCCTCGTGATTCCCATTGGACGCTCGTGAAACGGATTCTTCGCTATATCCGTGGCACGATGCATCTCGGACTCACCCTCTCGGCGTCCCCCTCTATGGAGATGGTGGCTTATTCGGATGCTGATTGGGCTGGCTGCCCCGATACTCGGCGCTCTACTTCCGGCTACTGCGTCTACCTCGGTCCCTCTCTCGTCTCGTGGTCGTCCAAACGGCAGCCCACAGTGTCGCGCTCCAGCGCGGAGGCTGAGTACCGCGCCGTGGCGAACGCTGTTGCCGAGTGCACCTGGCTTCGACAGCTTCTTCAGGAGTTGCATCACGATGTGTCTCAGGCCACGGTTGTCTACTGTGACAACGTTTCTGCTGTATATCTCTCCGCCAACCCCGTTCATCATCGCCGGACGAAGCATATTGAGCTCGACATACACTTTGTACGCGAACAGGTTGCTCTCGGACGGACTAGGGTTCTTCATGTTCCGACTGCGCAACAGTTTGCTGACGTGATGACTAAGGGACTGCCTACTTCTACTTTTGAGGAGTTTCGATCCAGTCTCTGTGTCTCTGGCGACGCTTCGACTGCGGGGGGGTGTTGAATATATTTGTGCGTGTATATTGTGTACTCGGCCCACCTCCTAGTTTTCCTGTATAGTTGAGGTAGAGGCCCACATCATGTAACCATATATACGTGCCTGGTGCACCGATGAATACTATTCCGCTTCGCACCTAACCCTAAACTTCTACACCTCTCATCCCTGCTTGCTGCCTCTCACCCCAACTCCCTTTCCCCTGCTTTATCTGTGGCGATCTAGATCTCAGCGAGTCTAGTTCGTCACAATTGGTATCAGAGCCACCCAATCCACCACCAAAATTTTCCGATTCCGCTGCGACTCACAACCCTTCGGCATCGATCCGTAATCCCGAGCGACAGGTGCGAATTGCTTCGGTGATTCGCCCAAAATCCTTAGCTCGGTCCGATCTGCTTGAGGCGAGCGCGACGGCACCGGCAAAACCATCCGCACAGACGTAGCAAGTACTCACGGCGATGGCCGAGAACACGGGGCAGGTGACGACCATGCTCGACACCATCCTCAAGCGCCTCGATGAGCAGATGGCGCTAAGCAACAAGCAGTACGAGGAGCAGATCACGTTCCACGCTGAGACCAGCAAGGGGATGCAAAATTTTCAGAAACAATTAGATCTCACGCAGAAGGAGGTAGATGAGACTCGCAAGGCTACGTCGGCACCACCGACTCTGTCAGCGACTCTTCTGTCTGATCTGCGCTCGGCGGGTGCAGCAGTACGGTACCACCGGCGCGATTGGCGAACGACGGCGCCCCGCTGATGCCCGATCCACCAACAGCACAGATGCTACCGCAGCCTCAACGTCTGCACCTGCTTCAGACCCACGCCCGTTTTCCGGATCGTCAGGAGGAGGGAGGATTTTCCAAGCCACCGAAACATGATTTTCCCAGGTTTGATGGCTCACTGCCCACGCTCTGGTTGGATCGCTGCTTGTCGTATTTCGAGCTGTACCGTGTGCAGCCGGCCAATTGGGTGACAACGGCGTCGCTGTACATGGATGGCCACGCAGCACTATGGCTTCAGGCGTTTCGTCAGACACATCGGCAGATCACTTGGGATGCATTCTGTCTGGAAGTAATAGAAGAATTCGGGCCTGATGAGTTTGAAGTTCAGATGCACAAACTATTGCAGTTCAGGAAAACGGGTTCAGTAACCGAGTACCGGCTGCAATTCGAGACTTACATGTACCATCTGCTGGCTCTTGATCCGTCGCTGAGCACCAAGTTCTTCGTCATGCAATTCATACTGGGGTTGAAGGATGAGATACGAGCAGCAGTGAGAATTCAGTCGCCGTCCAGTATAACACGCGCCACGGTGTTGGCAAAAAATTCAGGAGGAGGAGCTCGAGGCGCAACGACCTCGGCCTCGTCTGTTACCAGCAGGACGACCACCACCGTTACCGGCTCCTGTCGCACCACGTCAACCGGTGGCGCCCCGCGCAGGTGGCGATGACTTCGGGCGCGAGCGTCAGTTGCGTGACTACCGGCGCGCCAACGGCCTCTGCTTCAAGTGCGGCGACAAGTTCAGCCGGGAACATCAGTGCAAGCGTCAAGGACAACTCCTGACGATTCAAGTTGGTGACTATGGTGAAATCCTGTCAGATGATGCAGTGCACGCGTTGGATTTACTCGAGGAACCGGCAGTAGAGGAAGCAGCATGCTGTCTTCTGTCAGCTCATGCAGTAGCGGGCACTGAATCTGCAGAGACAATTCGACTCAGAGTACAAGTGGGTGACCAATTCATGCTGCTCCTGCTTGATTCATGTAGCACACACAGCTTCATCAGCGACACCTTTGTGCATCGCATTGCTGCCGTTTCGCAAACCATTCCTCGCGTCTCTGTCAAAGTAGCTAATGGCCAGAGACTTGTTTGTGATCAGTTGGTACCTGCTGTTCAGTGGCACCTACAGGGCCACGAGTTCGTGACAGACATGCGCGTGCTTGAATTAGGCGCGTATGATGGAGTGTTGGGCATGGATTGGTTAGCACAATATAGTCCAATGAGTTGCCATTGGCTCAACAAAACCATTTCATTCCAGTACAAAGGAGCATTGGTGACACTGCAAGGGCTGCAATCAGAGGGGCAGGCAACACTTCAACACCTGAATGTCGATGAATTACTGCACTTGCATGAGACTAATGATGTTTGGGCCATGGCAATACTTGATCCCGTCTCAGGAGCCGTGTCTGTGGTGGATTTAGATGTGCCAGAAGCCATTCAGGCAGTTCTGTCTGAATTTCCAGATGTGTTCGCTGATCCCAAAGATTTACCACCTCATCGACAGTATGATCACGCGATTACTCTAGAGGAGGGAGCTCGTCCGCCAAACACCAAACCGTATCGATACTCACCATTGTAGAAGGACGAGATCGAGCGGCAAGTGACGGAGATGTTACAGTCCGTGGTCATCGTGCATAGCATGAGTCCATACGCTGCTCCTATGTTGTTGGTGAAAAAGAAGGATGGCAGCTGGCGATTTTGCGTCGATTATCGTAGACTGAACCTCGCGACAATCAAGAATAAATTTCCCTTGCCCATCGTGGACGAACTATTGGACGAACTGGCTGGAGCAGCTTTCTTCTCGAAGCTGGATCTGCGTGCGGGCTACCATCAAATCCGCATGCGGGAGGAGGATGAGGAAAAGACCGCTTTTAAGACGCATCATGGCCACTTCCATTTCCGCGTCATGCCCTTCGGCCTGACCAATGCGCCGGCCACATTCCAGTGCCTCATGAATTCGATTTTCGCCAAATACACTCGTAAGTTCGTAATCGTTTTTCTTGACGACATACTTGTGTATAGCAAGATGCTGCAGGAACATCAGGAACATCTGCGGCTTGTTTTGGCGCTCCTCTGCAAGCACCAGCTCTACGCCAAGGCATCCAAGTGCTCGTTTGCTCGTGATCGCATCGATTATTTGGGGTATGTCATTTCAAGAGAAGGTGTAACCACGGACAGTGAGAAGACACGAGCGATGCAGGACTGGCCAGTACCCACGACACCCACCGAGCTGCGTGGATTTCTGGGGTTCACCGGGTACTACAGGAAGCACTGCCCGAGGTACGACATCATCGCCAAACCTCTAACACAACTCCTGTCCAAGAAAGGGTTCCACTGGAACGAAGCCGCACAGAGTGCATTCGAGCAGCTCAAGCAAGCAATGATGAACACGCCCGTGCTGGCATTGCCCAATTTTGACTGCCCCTTCTCCATTGAAACGGATGCGTGTGATACGGGCATTGGAGCCGTGCTTGTGCAAGATAATCATCCCGTGGCCTATTTCAGCAAGGCACTGGGAGTGCGAAACCAGAAACTGTCGACTTACGAGAAGGAATTTTTGGCAGTCATGATGGCAGTTGATCGCTGGCGAGCATATCTTCAGCGGGGTCCCTTCGTCATCCTCACCGGCCACAAGAGCCTTTGCAATTTGGGTGATCAGTCCTTGGATACTGAGCTGCAACGAAAGGCGATGGCGAAACTGGTTGGCCTGCAGTTCAGGTTTCAGTACAAAAAGGGAACAGAGAACAACGCAGCAGACGCGCTCTCCCGCGTGGGGAATGTCCACACCGCCCATGCTCTCTCCATCAGTCAACCTCAATGGCTGCAAGAAGTTGCCAATTCTTATGAAACAGACCCCGAGGCACAAGAACTACTGGCACAGTTGGCCGTCTCCAGCCCTAATGAGACGGGCCACACTCTGCATCAGGGCTTGATTCGCCAACATGGCAAGTTGTGGATTGGTGCTAATTCAGCTCTGCAGACCAAGATTATCAGTGCTTTCCACTCCAGCGCCGTGGGGGGCCACTCTGGCGTCACAGTCACGTTCCAACGATTGAAGAAGCTGTTCAAATGGAAGGGCCTCCGCACTGCCGTTGAAGATTTCGTGCGCCAGTGCGCCGTCTGTCAACACGCAAAGCATGAACACCTGAAACCAGCTGGGAAACTGCAGCCGCTGCCCATTCCATCCAAACCTTGGCAGGACATTTCGATGGACTTTGTCGAAGGACTGCCAAAATCTGAATCATTTGATGTCATCATGGTGGTAGTGGATCGCTTGACAAAATTCGCCCATTTTGTACCACTGAAGCATCCTTTTACAGCAAAGCAAGTGGCTCGAGCCTTCTGGGAAAATGTGATCAAGCTTCATGGAGTTCCAGAGACGATCGTTTCAGATCGTGATCGTGTGTTCACTAGTGCATTCTGGCGGGAACTGCTGGCCGCGGCGGGCACCAAACTGCTGTACTCAACAGCGTACCACCCGCAGACTGACGGCCAGACTGAGCGGGTGAATCAGTGCTTGGAGATGTACCTGCGCTGCGCTGTGCACGACACACCTCGCCTCTGGCGCCGCTGGCTCGCTGCTGCAGAATTCTGGTATAATTCCTCCTTCCACGCGTCGCTCAATTGCTCTCCCTTCACTCTATGGTCGGGAACCAAACCTGGGAGCTCTACCTAACTTGGCGGACGCAGAGCATGGAGATGACGAGCTTGATTGGGCAACACACACCACGGGACTGCGCCTCCAATTGGCTCGCGCACAGGCACGCATCAAAAGGAAGGCAGACCGTAATCGCACTGAACGATCGTTCGTGGTAGGGGATGATGTACTGCTGAAGCTGCAACCCTATGCTCAGAATTCGCTGGTGAATCGTCCCTGTGCAAAGCTAGCATACAAATTATTTGGGCCCTTCAAAGTGGAAGAACGGATTGGATCCCTGGCATACCGGTTGACACTGCCCACTGGCTGTCTCATTCACCCAGTGTTTCATGTCTCGCAGATCAAGCCATTCACCAAGGACTATACACCGGTGTTCTCCGAGCTTCCTCGACCACCAGACCTGACGGCAGCTGATTTACAGCCAATTGCAATCCTGGAGCGTCGCATGGTCAAGAAAGGTAACAGTGCAGTGGTGCAAATTCTGGTTCAATGGTCGTCGTTGGCGCCGGAAGCGGCAACGTGGGAGGATTACGACGTTCTGAAGAACAGGTTCCCTGAAGCAGCTATCTGGGATGGGGCTACTACTCAAGGAGAGGCGAATGTCACTCTGTTAACACCTGTGTCGTCAACAGTGTGACATAGGAGTTTCTGAAAGTGTGAGTTGGGCTGTAAGGGGTGTTGAGTATCTGAACGTGTGGTGGCGTGAGTAGGCGTGAGTGTTGTTAAATAGCTGGACCTGCATCTGTACTCGTTATCGATGAAGTAAAGTGTGAACCTGTCTCATCTTCCGTCTCTCCTCTCATCCCTGCTTGCTGCCTCTCACCCCAACTCCCTTTCCCCTGCTTTATCTGTGGCGATCTAGATCTCAGCGAGTCTAGTTCGTCACAGCCCGGCGCGCCGGCGGCTGAGGTCCGTCAAGGACGAGGGCTCGGGTTGAAGAGGACGAGCCGTGTGGGCTCGAATAGGGTCCTGGTGGCGTCTTGGTCGCTGGTAGGAGGTGACTGGGCCTGTGCCGGGGCTAAATTTTTAGAAAAAAAGGCCCGCTAGAAGCCGAAACTGGATTTTAGACCCAGGTAACAAAGGCTGGTAGCCTCAAAAAAAAAAGGAAAAATCTAATGAAAAGCGCCGTATGGGAAAGCCTCGGATGCGGCGGCAGATTGTACGGGCTTTTTCCTATAAGGGGAGAGCACATGTATGCATGCAGAAATCTGCCACCTCATGATGACATCATCGCATTAATAAAAAAAAATCAAAAATTTCAATTGATTTTTCTCCTAGACCGTTTGTCCGATTATCGATCCGTTTATACAGTTAAATTCGTCTCGAGGAGGTCTTCAAAACTAGATCCATTGTTGATATGTTTTGACGAACTTTTCTTTCCGCGCCAGATACCAGATTATAATACCATGGATACCAGATTAGCATCAAAGAGATATTAGGATAATTATTCACGGTTACTGTATAACTTTTTCACGTTTTTTAGACAAGTGCAGCACATATACATATCAAGTGTGACGAACTTTTCCCGTCACACCAGTACCAGATAAAAACACTATGGTTATCAGATTATCATTAAATAGCTACCATTGAAAGTGCATGGTTGCCCCCATGTGTTGTTTTGATAATTAATGACAATCTCTATGGACTAATGTGTGCTTTGAGTTATATTTGTAGTGTTGGTCCATAAGGAATGCTTGAACTCCATATGTTGGAGTCAAGGCTAAAAGAAGAAGATTATATGTTGATCAAGGCTAAGTGCAAATTGATCAACATAGAAGATAAGGGCATGTGAAGATATGCGAAAGAGTGTCTCTCCCATATTGGTGTATGGGGGAGCAATATGCGAGGCTTCACCGAGCGGAGCATAATCAAGAAAGGTGATCCACTTGAGAGGAGATCAAGATCGTCATCATCTACCTCAAGTGGAATGCGCAAGGCAAAGAAAGGTGATCTACTTGAGAGAAGATCAAGATCGTCATCATCTAGCTCAAGTGGAATGCGCAAGGCAAAGGTATGATCTTGATAGGTTTCTATTTTACCGGTCTTGCGGTGTAGTTGGGAGACCGGGTTTTAGGATAGGTAACCGTACTATCAAGAGGGGCTCTCAAGTGAGCTTTAGCGTATCGGTCGTAGAGAGCTCAAAACTTTGCATCCTTGCATTCTTGCAATCATCTTTATTGGTTCTTATTTGGATCTTATCGTGGTGTGGTCTTGGTTCTTGTCGTGCTTGTCATGACAAGACCAAGTTCACCGAAAACGGATTTCGTTGCATCGTCTATTGCGTTTTCGGTGGTGGAGATTTTGCCGATTCACTAGTAAGGAAAGGTTCACACCTTCCTACCCATACCAAAATCTCCATTGCCTATTCTTATGTGGCTTTTATCTAGATATGGTTTTATAGATTGTCTTGATCTTCAATACAAGCTCAAGTTCATCAAAAACGGATTCGTATGAAAGACTTATTGCGTTTTGATTTTGGGGGTTTACCGGTTATTCATCTAGAGGGTGATCTAACATTTCCCCATTTTGTTTTACCCTCCCATGTTGGACAATGATGTTTCTATGCATAATCTTGTAGTGCTCATTGTGGTGATTCCAACGAGCCCAAGATCATCGAAAACGGAGTCCGGATACAAAAGTTATCGCGTTTTCGGTATCGAACATTTTTGCAGTTTGGCCAGCCTTGCCGGGCTCAAGGCCAGGCTCAAGGCTGGCCGTCTCGGGCACCAGGCCGGCCTCGGAAGCTGGCAAGCCGGCCTAGGCCGGGCCCAAGGCTGGCCTCCCTGCGCGTGAATATTCCAGGCCGGCCTTGGGGCCGGCCTTCTGCGCAGGCAAGAAAACCCCTTCAAACGGTCACTTTTCCCCACCCTTTAAAAGGGGTTGTCTTCTACCTTTTGAAGGGAACTCTTGAGCACGTTTTCCCCTCTCTCTCCTCCATTGTTGCAAGAGCTCAAAACACATAGATCTCCCAATCCCTCCACCCAAACTCGTTGATCTTTGGAGGATTGAAGGAGAAGGCCTAGATCTATTATTCCACCAAACCATATCTCTTCTAAGTGAGGGGAACATCTTTGATTTAGGTCTTGGAGTTTCTTTGTGTTTTTCTCCTTGTTCTTCCTCTTAAATCCCTCCATAGCATTAGTTGCTTTGGTTGGATTTCGGAGAGAAGGACTTGACCACTTAGTGTGTTCTTGCCATTGCATTAGTTGCATCGGTTTGAGTTCTCCACGGTGATTCGTGGAAAGTGAAGTTGAGAAGCTTATTACGCTTGGGTGCTTGGGTGCTTGGGTGCCCTAGAGCTTGTTCCTCTAGGGCACGTTGGTACCCTAGACGGTTGTTGATTTCTCGGAGTCTTGGTGGCTCACGGGATTTGTTGGGAGCCTCTAATTAGGTTGTGGAGGGAGGCCCAACCTTGTTCGCTTCAGAGCTTTGGTAGCTACGAAGACATTGCCGGGAGCCACCAATTGAGTTGTGGTGTGTGCCTCGGCCTTGGGCGTCGAGTCTTGGTGGCTCGGTGCATTTGGTGAAGACCCTCCAACTTGTGGAGTGAGCTTCATCCTTGTAAAGGTTCTAGTTGTCAACCTCAACGGCAACATAGTGACAAGTGCCTCGCCACATTGGTGGTAAGACACAACGGAGATACGGTGTGCCATATCAAGGCTACTCGGTGTTTCACATTGGTGAACACCGCGCCGCTCCAACGGAGACTAGCTTCCATTGGGAAGTGAACTTCGGGATAAATCATCGTCTCCAAGTGCCTCGGTATTTCTATACCCGAGCTTCTTACTTATGCTATTTACTTTGTGATAGACATTGAGCTTAAAGTCATATATCTTGCTATCACCTAGTTGATTATATTGCTTAGCATAAGTTGTTGGTGCACATAGGTGAACCTAGCTAGTTTAGGTTTTGGCTTGATAAATTAAACGTTAGTTTTATTCCGCATTTATTCAAGCCTTAACCGTAATAATTTTAAATCGCCTATTCACCCCCCCCCCTCTAGGCGACATCCGTGTCCTTTCAATTGGTATCAGAGCGGGTTCTCTCTTTATAGGGCTTCACAGCCTAGAGAGTAAAGATGTCGTCTAGTGGTTTAGTGCACAATGCCTCTTTAATATTCGATGGCACTAATTATAATGATTGGAGAAATCGCATGCTAACTTATTTTAGGGACATTGATCCATCTATAGAGAAAATCTTAGATATGGGTTTTCCTCCTCCAAAAGATCCGAAAAGATTATCTTTGGAGGATGAGGAAAATTCTTATCTAGATGCTCAAGCTTCTAAAGTTGTTTTCATGTCTTTAAGAAATGCAGTTGCCTTGTCGATCTCTCCTTATCGGAGTGCTCACGAGCTATGTACCAAGCTTCAAGACAATTATGGTGTGTCCATTGATAGTGAGAATGATTGTTCTCCCTCCATCTCCGGGCGTAATGAGTTCTCAACTTCTTCTACCTCACCTACATGTGGCAAGCCACAAAAGAATGCAATGGTGAGTAGGGATAAATTTCACAATGATGATAGTGAGCTTCCTATAGATGATATTTCATCTCTATCTTATTGCAATGATTTATTTTTGGACTTAAACACATCTAGAACTATAAATGTTTCACATGCTTGTGTTGATAGTCCTTGCATATCTTCTAAATCGTCAAGTAGTGATGATCATGACAATAATGATGATAATGAAGAAGATGATGCTTACTTTACTAAGAAAGGTCTAATGGTTCTTAATGCTCTTTCAAAGAATGAAAATGCTTGTGAGAACCTACATGAAATCATGAGCACCCTTTTTGAGCGAGGGCTTACTATTGAAAATTTGGAGGCTCGTGAAAATGAAAGTCTTAGTCGCGAACGTGATTATGCGAACACGATTGCGGATCTTGAGGAAGCTCTTGAATAAGAACAAACCACCAAGAAATCTCTTGAGGAGACACTTACTCTAGAGTCATCTAAAGTAAATGAAACCCATGATAGAGCTCTCAAGGTGGCTAATGATTTTAAAATAAAAAATGAAGAGCTTGTTGTTGAAATTGTTAGACTTCTTGAGGCTAATGTGAAATTTGAAAAGGATGTCAAGTCCTTGGAAGATTCTCTTGCACATCTCACTAAGTCTCATGATCAACTCCAAGCTCAATTACTAAAAGACTTCCTACTCATTCTCCCATTGCTATTAATGTTGATGCTTATGCTACTAACTCTATTTCTTGTGAAGCATCCATTTTAAAGGAGAATGTTGAGCTAAGGGCTCAACTTAAATTTCTAACTAGCAATTATGAGATATTAGAAGAAAGCCATGAGAAGCTCTCGAGCACTCATGAAGATCTTCTAGTATCTCATGATAAGCTTGTCGGGGGAAGCCCCCGAGTAGGGTCAACATGGTGAAATAAGGTTGACTCGGAGTTGACCGAGTCAATGGAAACCGACATATCATACTGGCTTACCCGGATTCGTCCGAGTCAGGTCAAACCGACATAGCCTTATGTCGGATCATGTTTATTATATGTCGGAGTATCCTTCATTGTTCTTATGTGCAGGAAGGGGTAAACCGAGTCAAGAGCATAGGGCATGCCTATGTCGGGTGAAGGTTATCCCGGAAGATGGACAGAGCTCCTTGAGACACGGAGCGAGACAAGGGCGGCGGCGTGCCGCAAGTGGACGGCGTGCCATGCCTCGGCCATGCCTCTGACGCGGGTGGCGCGGCACAGTGGCGCTAGGCCTAGGCGTGGGCGTGCTGTCTGACACAGAGGGGACCGTGGCGACCAGCGCTGCCACGGTCTGGGTATGGCGCAGCGGCGCCCGTGTCGGCCGGAGACCAAGGGGTATGGCGCCAGTAGCAATGTTTTACACTGTAACCCTGGGTTTCCCTATATAAGGGGTACCAGGGGCTCCTCTTACGGGGACGGGCAACACTTCATTTGAGCCTAGACGCTGGGCAAATACTTAGTCTTTCCTTGGGAGCTAGAGGAGAGCCAGAGAGCTGTTCTGAGACTCGGTAGAGGCTTAGAGTTAGTAGTTCTTCCTACTCAGCTCAAGGAGCAAGCTTGTAATCACTTGTTAACCACTTATATACATCAGACAGGCAGGAGTAGGGGTGTTATCTCCTCACGAGAGCCCCGAACCTGGGTAAATCGCGTGTGTGTGTGTGTGTGTCTGTGTGTTCGTGTCTGTACGCCGTGCGTGCAAGCCCTCCCCGGTACCTCCAGCGTCCAATCGGCCCCACCTTAAGCCTATATGGCATCTGTCCGTGCACCACCACGACAGTTGGCGCCCACCGTGGGACCAGCAGCGGCGCTGGCTGGTGTGTTCATCCGGACGGGTTCCTTCATCGCGTCGGGTGAGCGCGTTCTCTGTGGCCTTGTCCACAGGTTCGGCTCGCTCAACGTCGTCAGCGACAACGCCGGCTGTTTCGGCAGCAGGCCGCTTCCTCGGAACGGGTGCCTCATCGAGTTCGGCTCCCTCACTGTCTACGTCGCCACCGAGGTCCCCTGCCGGTTCCCCGAAAGGGTGCAGGTTGCCGCGGATCCCCCCGCTGTCTGTGCGGCTCGCGGCCGACGTATCGCCCGTCCCGCTGCTAGCTGTGCAGAGGTCATGATGACCGCCCCGGTTGTTGATGCCGAGGTCAGCACCAGAACTACCAGGACGGCGCGCCCGCCGCTGGAGAGGCCGGAGAATCGTCCGGAGCAGGCCGGTACATCTGCTGTGCCGGTGACGCCGAGTCCTCTTCAGGGCGCGATTGAGAAGCTGACAACTCCAGTGGCTCCGAGCGCGGATGTTGCTCTGACTCAGGCGGAGTTGGAGCAGCAGCGCCAGGAGATACTCCGAGAGGCTCAGGAGGTGGCCCGGGTCAAGCAGGACTTCGACATCTCCCTCCGTGAGTACAATATCGCTCATGGTTTTACGCCGGTAGCCAACCCGGTTAGTCGCATAAATGAAGTACGTGCTAGAGGTAGAGACCTCAATGCCGAAATAGCTAGAGATGGTAGAGCTAGATCTGGTAAAACTGCTAGTTATGTGTCGGCAGGCCGGCCGAAATACAGTACCCCGGGTAAGAACCTTAGAGCTGCAGAGGCCGCCATAGCTGAGTTGCCTAATTTATCCGGTGAAGCTCGTAGTAGGCAGCAGGACCGAGTTAATGAGTTGGTAGCTGTAGCCAACAGGCAGAATGAGGCATTCCGGAATGCAAACCCGGGTGCAGGAGGATCCGGATACCTCTACTCCAATGGTGGTGCCGGAGGAGTGTCCAAGGGACAGGCCTCTTCGCCGTATGTCGGCGCAAGCCGTGGCCAGAGTGTGAACTCTGGCAAGAACAAACAGATGCAGGCGTATGATCCGGTATATGCCGGAAAGCAGAAAGCTGCCCAAGGTCAACCCGGACAGGGAGCTCCAGGACCTGTTCAGGGCAGACATGAAGCCAACCGAGTTAACTCGGCAAATCCGGGTCAGCCACCTCGGTATCCGGTACCCAATCCACCTCGTCAACAAGCGGGTGCCGGGTATGCCGAGCCGGCCGCTGACCGGTATGATGATGGTTACTCGGCCATGGAGCGTGCCGGGTATACAAGATACAGAGATCTGGCAACCGAGGGCGCACTCGGTGCTAGGCTGGGAGCTCGCCAGCTACCGGCTCACGACGTACGCAACAAGCTTGACAGAATTTATCTGTCTGAACTGCTGGAGGAGCAAGGCCCACCGGGTCCTGCGTGCTTTGGACCCCGGATCATGAAACAGCCACCTGTGCCGAATTTCCAGCTCCCCCGGGGTGCCAAGACCTATGACGGCAGCACCAAGCCGGAGGACTGGTTGACAGATTATGTCACAGCGGTGCATATCGCTGGTGGGAGTCGCCGATGGGCCGTGCGGTATGTACCGCAGATGTTAGAAGGACCAGCCCGAATCTGGCTGAACAATCTGGAGGAGAACAGCATTGATTGCTGGCTTGACTTCTCCGACGCTTTCGTCAGCAACTTCTCCAGCACATACAAGAGGCCGAATCGACCTCAACAGCTGTCCATGTGTCGGCAGAGAGAAGACGAAACGGACCGGGAATATCTGACCCGGTGGAGCACGATCCGGAACTCCTGTGAAGGAGTGATTGAGTCACAAGCCATTGCATGGTTTGCGCAAGGATGCCGACATGGCTCCATGCTTTGGCAGAGACTCCAGAGGGAGATGCCGGCCACCTTGGCCGAGACAATGTCAATTGCTGACAGCTATGCACTCGGTGATCCGACACAGCCCTTGCTGACCCAGGTTGATGTGGGCAGGAGGTATCCTGCTCAAGACCGAGATAGATCGAGCCGGCGTAGCGATCGCCCGGACAACCGAAACAAGAGAAGAGACGACCGACCGGATTACCGGTACGGGTCGGACTAGGTCGCAGCTGTCGACCAAGATCAAGCGGGTGCCGGCAGCAGCCAGTGCCAGAAAAATGAGGGTCCCTCTTGGGGCCAGAACTCGGAAGGGAAGAGGCCGTGGAACGGCGAGAAGAGGCCGTGGAACGGCGAGAAGAAGCCGTGGAATGGCGAAAGGAAGCCATGGAATGGCAACAAGAAGCAGTTGGATGATCAGGAGAGGTACATCTACGAGAAGATGCTGGATGGCCCTTGCTGCTTTCACACCAGACACCCCAGCAAACCGGCTCAACACTCGACTCGTGACTGTGATCGGCACAAGAATCAGCCAGCAGCTGCTGGTCCGACACCGAGACCCGCACCTCTGACAGGGGCAAACACTCAACCCCTGAATGCACAGCCGAGGCAAGAGGATGTCAACCAGGTGGCCAACAACAACAACAACAACTACAACAACAATGCTGGCCCGAGTAGGCAAAATGAGTATCGGAAGCCCCATCAGAGTTATATGGTCTTTGTGACCGAGCCCACTGATAAGCAGAGTCAACACCGGCGAGCGATGGAGGTGAACGCGGTCATGCCGGCCGTGCCCAAGTTTATGTACTGGTCCGAGGATGAGGTCAGTTGGAGCATCAGGGATCATCCAAAGGTCATGCCAAACCCGGGGGGTTATGCTCTGGTTGTGAATCCGACATTCGTTGGACCCAGCATCAACGTCAGTTTCAGCCGAGTTCTTGTTGATAACGGGAGCAGCATCAACATCATGTACCGAGATACCATGGTCAAACTCGGATTAACCGAGAACATGATGCAGCCAAGCAGGACAACTTTCCACGGCATCGTGCCGGGTGTCTCGCATGCACCCATGGGAGCAGTCTGGGTGGATGTCTCCTTCGGGGACGAGAATAACTGCCGGACTGAGAGTCTGCTGTTCGAGGTTGTGGATCTCGAGAGTCCGTATCATGCCTTACTCGGTAGGCCAGCACTCGCCAAGTTCATGGCGTCCACTCATGTGGCCTACCTGAAAATGAAGATGCCGGGTCCGAATGGCGTCATCACTATCTTGGGCGACTACAGGCGTTCCATGGAGTGTGCCTCTGCCGGATCTCTGCTGGCCGAGTCACTTGTGATTGCCGCCGAGAAGAAAAGAATTCATGAGGTGGTCGCTCTGGCCCAATCTGCTCAACTCGGTATTCCGAGTCCGGCCAACCCGCAGCAGACTGCAACCTTCCAGGCGGCGAAGGAGTCCAAGAAAGTTGGTGTCGACGAGTCTAATCCGGAACACACCGTCATCATCGGTGCCGGGTTGGACAGCAAATAGGAAAGCGAGCTCATCCACTTCCTCCGTGAGAACCGGGATATCTTTGCATGGTCCAATCAGGACTTGCTGGGTGTTCCGAGGGAGTTGGCTGAGCACTCTCTGCATGTCAGGCCAGATGCTAGGCCTGTGAAGCAACCGACACGGTGTCTCGTCGAAGGAAGAAGGAAGGCTGTGGGTGACGAGTTAGCCAAGTTACTCGCATCCAATGCCATAGTAGAAGTAAAGTACCCGGACTGGTTGGCTAACCCGGTCCTGGTAGAGAAGAAAAAAGATGAACCGGATGCTGCCACTGTCTGGCGTATGTGTGTTGATTACACACACCTGAACAAAGCATGTCCTAAAGATCCATTCCCGCTGCCCCGGATCGATCAGGTGATCGACTCCACGGCCGGGTGTGAACTACTCTCCTTTGTAGATGCGTACTCTGGTTTTCACCAGATACCGCTGAACCCAGATGATCAAATAAAGATTGCTTTTATCACCCCGTACGGGGCTTATTGCTATCGTGTTATGTGTTTCGGCTTGAGAAATGCTGGCGCTACTTATCAGCGTTGTATGCAAAAATGTCTGCATGATCAAATAGGTAAAAATGTGCAGGTGTATGTCGACGACATAGTTATTAAAACTAAAGAAAAACACACCATGCTGGATGATCTCAAAGAGACATTTGCAAACCTGAGGAAATTCCGACTTAAACTTAATTCGGATAAGTGTACATTCGTTGTACCGGCAGGAAAATTACTCGGTTTCCTTGTATCTAGCCGAGGTATCGAGGCAAACCCGAGTAAGATCCGGGCGATAGAAAATATGAAATTGCCGAGATGTCTCCGAGATGTCCAGAAATTCACCGGATGTCTGGCTTCTCTGAGTCGTTTCCTAGGTCGGTTGGGAGAAAAGGCCTTGCCCTTATATCAATTGATGAAAAAATCAGACAGGTTCAGCTGGACTCCGCAAGCGGATTCGGCGTTTCGCGAGTTAAAAATGATGCTGGCTACTGCACCGATACTGGCTTCACCTTTACCGAGTGAGCCCATGCTGCTCTACATTGCGGCCACTAACCGAGTCGTTAGTGTCGTAGTGGTGGTGGAGCGAGAAGAAGAAGGAGCTACCGTGCAGAGGCCGGTATATTATTTGAGTGAGGTGCTTTCCGCATCGAAACAGAACTACCCTCACTACCAGAAGATGACTTATGGTGTCTATATGGCAGCCAAAAAACTAAAGCATTACTTCCAGGAGCATCCCATAACTGTTGTAAGTGCGGCCCCTGTGTCGGAAATTCTTGGCAACAAGGATGCCAGTGGCCGAGTCGCCAAATGGGCTATTGAGCTTGCAGCTGTGGCACCCCCCTCTGGCACATGTCACCAGAGAGGCGGTCGCCCCGTGCGTCAGCCCAGGATATCCGGCCGCACGTTACGACAATGCAACATAGCAGAAATACCATTACACAATCAGGTCCAGAGGGCTACAAATGGTTTTACATGGCCATAAAGGCTTGAATAATTATCAAGGCCAAGTATGGCACTGGACAGAGTTTAAATGGCAGCGGAAGACATAGATACGGCAACGGCTTGGAGTGGCTCCATTCCACAGGCATCTGGCTGGACTACTGATCCTAGCACGCTCCTGCTCGATCTCCTTGCTGGTAGTAGATGTATCCTCTCAATGTCTGGCCACATGAAAAGCCAGTTTGAGTACGGTGACGTACTCGCAAGAAAACAACCACATGACATGAACAGCCAATCAATCAGGCAATAAGTAGCTAGCAACATGGCAAGTGTCTACTTACGGTAGTCCAAGTGGGTAGCAACATGGCAACACAACAAGTCATGGCATAAGCAAATAATAGGGGTAACACCAGTACAGAGTCCAAGCCAGGTGGGGTTGGATCGTATACCGGTGATCACACAAGAGAACTTACCTGTGACGAATAACGGGGGTGCCCATTGGTATCAAACATTAAACATCACCTGTCATCACCACTAGGCTCAACGGCCTTACCACAAATGTCAAACTGCTAGGCCCACTGGCCTCATATCTCTGCTCGAGGCATGCACGGCTGACGTTGGCTCGGGCCTAACTCTAGGCTCCCAACGATCACGCCGTCACCCCCAAACGCGGTTAACCATCCACGACTCGAGTAACATTCCCTGCATCAGCCTATTGTAATCAGGTTGTTCATCTTTCTTTCAAACCAAACTTAAGTTTAACCTCCGGACTCGACAAAGGACAATAGTGTGACCGACACTGAGCTGTTCCATGACCTAGGAACGAGGCTAGCTGCTAGTTGACACACTCTCGAGAGGTTGCAGTTACCACCCATCTAAGTGCACCTTACCTAGCTAGGGCAAGATACACTTACATAACCGTTCACGCTACCAAGACACTCCCTGTATAGCTACCGACATAACTTTATGCCTTATGACGAAGTGAATCCGGCACGTCCCCAACTCATGAGCGACGCCTTGCTCCGGAACCTTCACAAGACTAGCCCCGATCACAACTATGCAGTATCCGACTAGACTTGCCAAGTGGGTAGCATCAAAGGAGGCCTGATAGGTTACATAGGCTATGGCTCTCCCATTTGGGCGACAGTGGTAGTGCGTTCAAGGTTCAGATTGGTGGCACTATGGACTGACCCTATCGAAGTTTGGAGGGGGTTTTCATTTAGTCCAGTTTCATTCAACAACAAGTCCAAACAACAGAAGATTAGTCCAACAAAATAAAGGATTAGTCCAACACAACAAGTATAATGTCATGTCAACATGAAACAGATTAGTCCAATGCAAAACCATAATATCATATCAACATGAAACAGAAGCAAACTGCACACAATAGTTCAAGCAATAAGCAATAATAATCATGTAATAATTCAGCAAGGATGAATAAATTCAACCGGGCGATGGCGGAGATGCCTCCGGCCAGTAACAGCCACAGGTCGAGTAACGAAAATAAAATAGCACGGTCAACCGGGCGAGGGCGGAGATGTCTCCGGCCAGTAGCAGCCACAGGTCGAGTAAGAGAATAAAAAATAACAAAACCAACCGGGCGAGGACGGAGATGTCTCCGGCCAGTTGCAGCCACGGGTCGAGTAAAGAAAATAAAATAACACAATTGGTTAGCGTCAACCGGGCGAGGACGGAGATACTTCCGACCAGTGACAGCCACGGGTCAACTACAAAAGTTAGTGGAGGCGTCCACGCGATCCCGTTCCTCCATTCCATTGACTGCGGCGGTTTCCCCAGTCCATCGTCACCGGAATGGGGAGTGGTGCATGGTACCGTCCAACGCACGCCACAACTCTACAGAAAAGTAGCCGCTTCAATCCACTTGGGCAGGACCCAACGTGTATTTAGACGGGGTACCGGAACTCAACCCACACATGATGGGTTTATTGTATTGTAGGAAAGTAAAGGTACATGAAATAATAATACTGAAAGTAGGCGAGATTCAATCCACGTGGGCGGTGCCCAACATGTATTTAGTCGCCGGCCGGAACTCAACCCACACTTGATGGGTTTATCGTATTACAGGAATGAAAACAAAGCCACGATATCTCGTGACGCACAGTTGACAGGTTGTAAACAAAGCCACGATATCTCGTGACGCACAGTTAACAGAATGTAAACAAAGCCACGATATCTCGTGACGCACAGTTGACAGATGATAATAAGCAATAAAATGCACCGATATGACAGGGTAAAATGCAAACAAACAAACACCGCTTGAGTGTTCATAGCAAGTGGTTAGCTTGCCTTCGACGATCGACGCCATTTGGTTTCGGGGTCACGGGCACGTCGCGGGTTAGGGTCTCGGCTTGCCGGTACCGTGGAATACACCTATACATACATACACGGGTGCTGAGCATACAATCATCTTACAAAAATATAAAACCTATACCGCTGGATAGAGCTCTGAAAACTAGAAATTTACAAATTTGAATCACTTCAAACGGAGCTACGGTTCAAAAGATATTGCACTTCTAGTTTTTGGTAATTATCACCCACTTCCAAAAAAAAAACGTTCGTGGGCCGAATCTTACCGGGCCAGGCCGGTCGTGCATTTTAGCAAAGTACGCTTTCATTTCAGGAAAGTGTAACCCTGAAAAAAAAACGAGGGGCGCTTTCACCTAGCTCAATCAGATCGATTGGGAGCCTCCTGCTCCAGCTCCACGCACGGAGGGAGCTCGGGTGGTGGCCGGCCGCCGGCAGGAGCCGTCCCGGCGAGGCCGGACGGAAGCGGCGGAGAGGCCGCCATGCCCCACCGCGGCTGGGGTCGCGCGGGTCGAGGCCGGGACGCGTCGGCAGTCGGGCACCGCTAGGCAGCGGCGGCCGCGCGGGTCGAGCACGGGTGAGCACCGGCCGTCGGTCGCGTCGCCGACCGCCGGGTCCGCTGTGCCGCCGGCCGACGGTGTGCACGGGCGCGCCGCTCCCTACCGCGCCGGGGAATGCTTCGGACGGAGAGGTCGTGGCAGCCGCAGCGCGCAGCGCCGTGACCCCCGTGGTGTGGCTATGCCGCCCTGGCGGCTCCGCCCGGAGGTGAGGTGGCTCGAGGGGCGGCCAGGGTCGCGGTGAGGACGTTGGCGGGGTCGCCGTGCCCCTTGGAGGCTAGGGGTGCGTGCGTGGGGACGGGGACGGCCTCGGGAGCCGGAGACGCGGAAGGATGATGAGGTCGATGCGGGCGCCGACCACGGCGCAGCTCGGGTGGGCGACAGTGTCGGTGGCTGGGTGGCCAGGGGTGGACGCCGATGGCAGGGAGGGACGGCGGTGACGGGCCGTGGTCGGGGAAGGAGGGAGCTGGGGCTGGGCTCGGGGTTGGCAGGGGGTGCACGGGTGAGCTCGAGCTCGGTGCGGCCAAGGCGGCCGTGCACGCCAAGCCTCTGGCTTCTCGAGCAGGTGGAGGGGGAGAGGAGTATGCTGGGTCAGAGGGAGTGGAGTGCAGGGGCAGGAGTGGAGAGTGTGCCGCGGGCGCGAGAGGGCTTGGGTGCTCCTCATATATAGGCAGGGGACGTCGATGCTTGTAAGAAAAAAAAGAGAAGGGGATAAGGACGGGAGCTGGATAAGGAGGCCGATGTGGAAGAGCAGTACCCTACAGGGAAGTTACTGTGCAGCGGGGTTAAGCAGGGTTTAGGGCAAAGCCGGTTTAGTTCACACCAAAGCACATGTCCGGGACGTTCAGGGCGCGACGCGAGCGACGTCGTCGCGTTCCCATTGACTCGGGGCATGAAAAGGAAAACGGGTCGCACCACTGGGTTCGTAACGACGAG
This sequence comes from Puccinellia tenuiflora, assembly GCA_012064385.1. Taxonomy (NCBI): domain Eukaryota; kingdom Viridiplantae; phylum Streptophyta; class Magnoliopsida; order Poales; family Poaceae; genus Puccinellia; species Puccinellia tenuiflora. The sequence goes on along the minus strand of QRDG01001487.1, from coordinate 106,187 downwards.
ACCAACACAACAAAACCAGAATCGCTCAAAGGCGACAAACTTTTATGTATAAGATTTTCAGAAAACCGGGGTTGCGCCAGGTGTTCGATGAAATGACAGACGTCTTCCCCATCTTAGAAAAATCTCCAAAATTCACAGTAGGCTAGAATAGGTGTATATAATATGTGTGTGAAGTTTGAGCTCAATTGGGTACATGGAGAGCGGTCAAACAATTCGGTGTCCAAAAATGCCCTAATGGCATGGGCATGCCAAGTGTGCTTCCTCGAATGATATTGCTCTGATATTTGGGATATGAGGTTATAAACGGGAGGTTGTCAATCTGGAAAAGTGTCAATGCAAAATGATTTTTGTAGCTAGGGGTTGCTTTGAAAATTGCAAATAGGTATGAAAAGGGCATTACAAAGGAAGTACCTCAAATCTTGCTCAAGTGAGGTTGGGCCAATGGAGTGAAATGTTCAGGAGGTTAAATCATGCACCTCACCAAAATTTCAGAATTTTTGGATGAGTGGAAGGTGTCCAGATAATTTTTGGATTGAAAATGGCATAATAGGAAATATGACTAAACTTGGAAATATTGCATGGGACTATGAAATGTTTTTCCATGGAAGTGATCTGTATGTTTGAGGGAACCATATGGTAGCTTGGTAGAATTCATCTCAAGATACAATTGCGGTGGTGGCTTTTGGTGGGATCGGTGGGAGGGGTTTTGGAGTGTTCAAATGGAATCAATGTTCGACCGGCAAAACAATGGCATGGAAATATGGTGGAGGTTGACAAAGATCAGGGATTATTGGGAAATTTTCTAAGAGAGCAAAACCAAAGTCAAATCAAAGACTATCTGGTTCAAAGAAAATAGTTTGAAAACAGAAAAAGTTTTTAGGCGCGAGAAAACATTACTAACATTAGGGACGAATTTTTCGGGATGTGACAAACCTTCCCCCCTTAAACATAATCTCGTCCCGAGATTCGGAGACTTACGGAGATTACCGGAGTTATACGAGATATTTCTTGTATGGTTTAATATACCCCTATATTTGAAAAACTTTTTGCAAAACCTTTTCTACAAAATACTAAAGTTTAGCACTAAAAGGATCAACACTCAGCAGGATATTTTATTAAAACAAAACGTTATCAAAGAATGATATTTTATCACACTCATGCATTCTAAGGATGGCATGGCAGGGGCTCACGCAATCAATCAACATAGGATGTGCCACTATTGTTAAAAAAATAAAAAAAATACTAAGGTTTTTAGTTCAACCAAACACCAGCTTGGCAAATCAAACAAGATCTACACATGAATCATCAAGTGAGCGGGGAACCATGGGTACAGTGTATCCTCAAATACATCCACTAAATGGTTAAAGTCGTGTAACACATCAAAATATTTTTCCTACTAGAAAATAATATCCCATTCAAATGTTGTGTTAATTTTTCAGGTGGGCATATGTGTCCTGGTTCACATACACGTCCTGTTTTAAGTGTTCTGTCACTTGTTCAAAACTTTTAAAAGGAAGAAAGGGCATGGTGTTTTGTCGCACGTCAACCGAGTAGTTAAAAAGCGAACAAATAACATTTTTTTTACACGGAGTTGAAATAACAAGTCCCATAACAGCTGCCAAGCTAACATGCGATACAAGCAAACATAGAAGAACAAACAACCTCACAAACTCTCACCTACTAACTTAGGACTCCTCACTTGGTGGGGACTTGGTCTGGGCTTCATTCACCTTGCCGCCTTCAGGGGCTTGCGGGTTGGGTCCTAGGCCAAGCTTGGTATCCATTAGGTCCCTCGCCACCACGACTAGAGTCTTAGGGATGTCCTCTGGCACAATGCCAAAGCGGCGGAGGGGTTGGAGGTCGTGGGTTGCGGCTGGTCCTGGACGAAAGGTATCGATTCCAAACTTTCGAGCTTCCATTGATGGGGTGGCCTCTGGATTTTAATTGTTACGCTCCTTGCGGAGTTGGGTTGTTGTTAGTGGGGTGCGAGACTCGTGTAAGGGCTTGCTTATTGGAATGGCATTCCACCAAGTGGTAGACAAGTATGTTCTCCAAGGCGGTGGTGTAGGACATGGTTGAGTTGAGCATCATTTCGATGCTTAACATGGGATGGCTGGGGCTTGCAATGGATCTTGGTGGGAAAAAGCGAGACACGAGCGGTTCCATCGCGGCTTCAAAGTACCGGAGATGAGCGAGACATTTACAAGCTCCAACTTGGAGCGCCATCTTAGGGGAATCCACAAAGTGGCTTTGACTCACATATGTCGTCGCGCTTCCTAAGGGACTTGTGCCGACATACACATCGGCATGATACTCGCTCACGCAGGAGGAGAGGTTAGACCGATATACATGGTACACCGGGTGAGAAACACAATCAATAATATCGCTAGCAGCTTCCCACAGCAGAGGTGGAAAACCGGGGCGAAACTCGACGGTAGTCTCGAAAACAAGGGTAGGTGCCATCTAAAAACTCAAGCTAGTGTTATTGGGAGAGAGGAGAGCGCAAGATTCCTGAGCGGGATCTGCTTCAAGAGAGTTGGGTTGCAAAGCATAGCAAGCGAGGGTGGGATCTTATAGGTAGCTAGGACTTGGGTTTCATACTAATGGGTAGTGTCGATTCCTTCTCCAGGAAGAAATCGGCGAGTCTGGTTGGGTAGGATTGGGACAAGTTTTACTGCACCATACTGTTGACCGACACGGGCCATGCCGGTTAGGCGGAGACTAGTTAAATCCATCGGGTCGTTGTCGGGCAAAAGTAAGGTGGGGTTTTCCATGCTAGGGTAGTCTACAGCCAGCCTGGTGCTCTGATACCATGCTCTGTGGCACCCCCCTCTGACACATGTCGCCAGAGAGGCGGTCGCCCCGTGCGCCAGCCCAGGATATCCGGCCGCACGTTACGACAATGCAACATAGCAGAAATACCATTACACAATCAGGTCCAGAGGGCTACAAATGGTTTTACATGGCCATAAAGGCTTGAATAATTATCAAGGCCAAGTATGGCACTGGACAGAGTTTAAATGGCAGCGGAAGACATAGATACGGCAACGGCTTGGAGTGGCTCCATTCCACAGGCATCTGGCTGGACTACTGATCCTAGCACGCTCCTGCTCGATCTCCTTGCTATGGTAGTAGATGTATCCTCTCAATGTCTGGCCACATGAAAAGCCAGTTTGAGTACGGTGACGTACTCGCAAGAAAACAACCACATGACATGAACAGCCAATCAATCAGGCAATAAGTAGCTAGCAACATGGCAAGTGTCTACTTACGGTAGTCCAAGTGGGTAGCAACATGGCAACACAACAAGTCATGGCATAAGCAAATAATAGGGGTAACACCAGTACAGAGTCCAAGCCAGGTGGGGTTGGATCGTATACCGGTGATCACACAAGAGAACTTACCTGTGATGAATAACGGGGGTGCCCATTGGTATCAAACATTAAACATCACCTGTCATCACCACTAGGCTCAACGGCCTTACCACAAATGTCAAACTGCTAGGCCCACTGGCCTCATATCTCTGCTCGAGGCATGCACGGCTGACGTTGGCTCGGGCCTAACTCTAGGCTCCCAACGATCACGCCGTCACCCCCAAACGCGGTTAACCATCCACGACTCGAGTAACATTCCCTGCATCAGCCTATTGTAATCAGGTTGTTCATCTTTCTTTCAAACCAAACTTAAGTTTAACCTCCGGACTCGACAAAGGACAATAGTGTGACCGACACTGAGCTGTTCCATGACCTAGGAACGAGGCTAGCTGCTAGTTGACACACTCTCGAGAGGTTGCAGTTACCACCCATCTAAGTGCACCTTACTTAGCTAGGGCAAGATACACTTACATAACCGTTCACGCTACCAAGACACTCCCTGTATAGCTACCGACATAACTTTATGCCTTATGACGAAGTGAATCCGGCACGTCCCCAACTCATGAGCGACGCCTTGCTCCGGAACCTTCACAAGACTAGCCCCGACCACAACTATGCAGTATCCGACTAGACTTGCCAAGTGGGTAGCATCAAAGGAGGCCTGATAGGTTACATAGGCTATGGCTCTCCCATTTGGGCGACAGTGGTAGTGCGTTCAAGGTTCAGATTGGTGGCACTATGGACTGACCCTATCGAAGTTTGAGGGGGTTTTCATTTAGTCCAGTTTCATTCAACAACAAGTCCAAACAACAGAAGATTAGTCCAACAAAATAAAGGATTAGTCCAACACAACAAGTATAATGTCATGTCAACATGAAACAGATTAGTCCAATGCAAAACCATAATATCATATCAACATGAAACAGAAGCAAACTGCACACAATAGTTCAAGCAATAAGCAATAATAATCATGTAATAATTCAGCAAGGATGAATAAATTCAACCGGGCGATGGCGGAGATGCCTCCGGCCAGTAACAGCCACAGGTCGAGTAACGAAAATAAAATAGCACGGTCAACCGGGCGAGGGCGGAGATGTCTCCGGCCAGTAGCAGCCACAGGTCGAGTAAGAGAATAAAAAATAACAAAACCAACCGGGCGAGGACGGAGATGTCTCCGGCCAGTTGCAGCCACGGGTCGAGTAAAGAAAATAAAATAACACAATTGGTTAGCGTCAACCGGGCGAGGACGGAGATACTTCCGACCAGTGACAGCCACGGGTCGACTACAAAAGTTAGTGGAGGCGTCCATGCGATCCCGTCCTCCATTCCATTGACTGCGGCGGTTTCCCCAGTCCATCGTCGCCGGAATGGGGAGTGGTGCATGGTAACCGTCCAACGCACGCCACAACTCTACAGAAAAGTAGCCGCTTCAATCCACTTGGGCAGGACCAACGTGTATTTAGACGAGGTACCGGAACTCACCCACACATGATGGGTTTATCGTATGCAGGAAAGTAAAGGTACATGAAATAATAATACTGAAAGTAGGCGAGATTCAATCCACGTGGGCGGTGCCCAACATGTATTTAGTCGCCGGCCGGAACTCAACCCACACTTGATGGGTTTATCGTATTACAGGAATGAAACAAAGCCACGATATCTCGTGACGCACAGTTGCAGGGTGTAAACAAAGTCACGATATCTCGTGACGCACAGTTGACAGACGATACAAGCAATGATAATAGGCAATAAAATGCACCGATATGACAGGGTAAAATGCAAACAAACAAACACCGCTTGAGTGTTCATAGCAAGTGGTTAGCTTGCCTTCGAAGATCGACGCCATTTGGTTTCGGGTCACGGGCACGTCGCGGGTTAGGGTCTCGGCTTGCCGGTACCGTGGAATACACCTATACATACATACACGGGTGCTGAGCATACAAACATCTTACAAAAATATAAAACCTATACCGCTGGATAGAGCTCTTAAAACTAGGAATTTACAAATTTGAATCACCTCAAACGGAGCTACGGTTCAAAAGATATTGGACTTCTAGTTTTTGGTAATTATCAGCCACTTCCCAAAAAAAAACGTTCGTGGGCCGAATCTTACCGGGCCAGGCCGGTCGTGCATTTTAGCAAAGTACGCTTTCATTTCAGGAAAGTGCAACCCTGAAAAAAAACGAGGGGCGCTTTCACCTAGCTCAATCAGATCGATCGGGAGCCTCCTGCTCCAGCTCCACGCACGGAGGGAGCTCGGGTGGTGGCCGGCCGCCGGCAGGAGCCGTCCCGGCGAGGCCGGACGGAAGCGGCGGAGAGGCCGCCATGCCCCACCGCGGCTGAGGTCGCGTGGGTCGAGGCCGGGACACGTCGGCAGTCGGGCACCGCTAGGCAGCGGCGGCCGCGCGGGTCGAGCACGGGTGAGCACCGGCCGTCGGTCGCGTCGCCGACCGCCGGGTCCGCTGTGCCGCCGGCCGACGGTGTGCACGGGCGCGCCGCTCCCTACCCGCGCCGGGGAATGCTTCGGACGGAGAGGTCGTGGCAGCCGCAGCGCGCAGCGCCGTGACCCCCGTGGTGTGGCTATGCCGCCCTGGCGGCTCCGCCCGGAGGTGAGGTGGCTCGAGGGGCGGCCAGGGTCGCGGTGAGGACGTTGGCGGGGTCGCCGTGTCCCTTGGAGGCTAGGGGTGCGTGCGTGGGGACGGGGACGGCCTCGGGAGCCGGAGACGCGGAAGGATGATGAGGTCGATGCGGGGGCGCCCTCGGGTGGGCGACAGTGTCGGTTGGCTGGTGGCCAGGGGTGGACGCCGACGGCAGGGAGGGACGGCGGTGACGGGCCGTGGTCGGGGAAGGAGGGAGCTGGGCTGGGCTCGGGTTGGCAGGGGGGGGCACGGGTGAGCTCGAGCTCGGTGCGGCCAAGGCGGCCGTGCACGCCAAGCCTCTGGCTTCTCGAGCAGGTGGAGGGGAGAGGAGTATGCTGGGTCAGAGGGAGTGGAGTGCAGGGGCAGGAGTGGAGAGTGTGCCGCGGGCGCGAGAGGGCTTGGGTGCTCCTCATATATAGGCAGGGGACGTCGATGCTTGTAAGAAAAAAAAGAGAAGGGGATAAGGACGGGAGCTGGATAAGGAGGCCGATGTGGAAGAGCAGTACTCTACAGGGAAGTTACTGTGCAGCGGGGTTAAGCAGGGTTTAGGGCAAAGCCGGTTTAGTTCACGCCAAAGCACATGTCCGGGACGTTCAGGGCGCGACGCGAGCGACGTCGTCGCGTTCCCATTGACTCGGGGCATGAAATGGAAAACGGGTCGCACCACTGGGTTCGTAACGACGAGACCAACACAACAAAACCAGAATCGCTCAAAGGCGACAAACTTTTATGTATAAGATTTTCAGAAAACCGGGGTTGCGCCAGGTGTTCGATGAAATGACAGACGTCTTCCCCATCTTAGAAAAATCTCCAAAATTCACAGTAGGCTAGAATAGGTGTATATAATATGTGTGTGAAGTTTGAGCTCAATTGGGTACATGGAGAGCGGTCAAACAATTCGGTGTCCAAAAATGCCCTAATGGCATGGGCATGCCAAGTGTGCTTCCTCGAATGATATTGCTCTGATATTTGGGATATGAGGTTATAAACGGGAGGTTGTCAATCTGGAAAAGTGTCAACGCAAAATGATTTTTGTAGCTAGGGGTTGCTTTGAAAATTGCAAATAGGCATGAAAAGGGCATTACAAAGGAAGTACCTCAAATCTTGCTCAAATGAGGTTGGGCCAATGGAGTGAAATGTTCAGGAGGTTAAATCATGCACCTCACCCAAATTTCAGAATTTTTGGATGAGTGGAAGGTGTCCAGATAATTTTTGGTTGAAAATGGCATAATAGGAAATATGACTAAACTTGGAAATATTGCATGGGACTATGAAATGTTTTTCCATGGAAGTGATCTGTATGTTTGAGGGGACCATATGGTAGCTTGGTAGAATTCATCTCAAGGTACAATTGCGGTGGTGGCTTTTGCTGGGATCGGTGGGAGGGGTTTTGGAGTGTTCAAATGGAATCAATGTTCGACCGGCAAAACAATGGCATGGAAATATGGTGGAGGTTGACAAAGATCGGGATTATTGGGAAATTTTCTAAGAGAGCTAAACCAAAGTCAAGTCAAAGACCAACATGTTCAAAGAAAACATTTTGAAAATAGGAAAAGTTATTCAAGCGCGAGAAAATATTACTAACATTTGGGACGAATTTTCGGGATGTGACAAACCTTCCCCCCCTTAAAAGAATCTCGTCCCGAGATTCGGAGACTAAAAGAGATTCCCGGGGTTATACAAGATATTTCTTGTAAGGTTTAATATACCCTATATTTAAATATTTTAAAACTTTTTCTACAAGATATTAGAGTTTAACGCTCAACAGGATATTTTACTAAAACAAACATTATCAAAGCATGACATTCATATCACACTCATGCATTCTAAGGATGGCATGGCAGGGGCTCACGCAATCAATCAGCATAGGATGTGCCACTATTGTTATAAGATTAAATCTAAGGTTTTTAGTTCAACCAACACAAGCATGGCAAATCAAACCAGATCTACACATGAATTATCAAGTGAGCGGGGAACCATGGGTACAGTGTATCCTCAAATACATCCACTTAATGGTTAGAGTCGAGCAACACACCAAAATATTTTCGTACTAGAAAATAATATCCCATTCAAATGGTGTGTAAATTTTACAGGTGGGCATATGTGTGTTGGTTCACATACACGTCCTGTTTTAGATGTTCTGTCATATGTTCAAAACTTTTTTTTTGGAAGAAAGGGCATGGTGTTTTGACGCACGTCAAGCAAGTAGTTAACAGGCGAGCAAACATCAAGTTTTCACACAGAGTTGAAATAACAAGTCCCATAACAGCTGCCAAGCTAACATGCGATACAAGCAAACACAGAAGAACAGCCAACCTTACAACTCTCACCTACAAACTTAGGACTCCTCACTTGGTGGGGACTTGGTCTGGGCTTCATTCACTTTGCTGCCTTCAGGAGCCTGCAGGTTTGGTCCTAAGCAAAGCTTGGTATCCACTAGGCTCCTCGCCTCCACGGCTAGAGTCTCAGGGATGCCTTCTGGCACAACGCCAAAGCTGTGAAGGGATCGGAGGTTGTGGGTTGCGGCTGGTCCTGGATGGAAAGTATCGAGTCCAAACTTCAGAGCTTCCATTGATGGTGGTGGCTTCTGGAGCTTAATTGTTGCTGGTCCTTGCGGAGCTGGGTTGTTGTTAGTGGGCTGCGGGACTCGGGCAAGGGCTTGCCTATTGGAATGGCATTCCTCCAAGTGGTAGACAAGGATACTCTCCAAGGCGGTGGTGTAGGCTATGAGATGTGACAAGGTTGAGTTGAGCATCACTTCGATGCTTACCATGGGATGGCTGGGGCTTGCCAGGGATCTTGGCGGGAAAAAGCAAGATGCAGGAGGTTCCATCGCAGCTTCAAAGTGCCGCAGACGAGCGAGACATTTCCAAGCTGCAACTTGGAGCGCCATCTCAGGGGAATCCACGAAGTGGCTTTGACCCACAAACGGCGTCGCGCTTCCTATGGCACTTGTACCGACATACACATCGGCATGATACTCACTCACACAGGAGGAGAGGTTAGACCGATATACATGGTACACCGGGCGAGAAACACAACCAATAATATCGCGAGCAGCTTCCCATAACAAAGGTGGAAAACCGGGGCGAAACTCAGCGGTCGTCTCGAAAATAAGGGTAGGTGCCATCTAAAAACTCAAGCTAGTGTACTTGGGAGAGAGGAGAGCGCAAGATTTCTGGGCGGGATCTGCTTCAAGAGAGTTGGGTTCCAAAGGATAGCAAGCAAGGGTGGTATTTTATAGGTAGCTGGGACTTGGGTTTCATTCTAATGGGTAGTGTCGATTCCTTCTCCAGGAAGAAACCGGCGAGTCTGGTTGGGTAATATTGGGACAAGTTTTACTGCACCATACTGTTGGCCGACACGAGCCATGCCGGTTAGGAAGAAATGGGTTAAATCCATCGTGTCATTGTCGGGCAAAAGTAAGGTGGGGCTTTCCATGCTAGGGTAGTCTACAGCCAGCCTGGTGCTCTGATACCATGCTCTGTGGCACCCCCCTCTGACACACATCGCCAGAGAGGCGGTCGCCCCGTGCGCCAGCCCAGGATATCCGGCCGCACGTTACGACAATGCAACATAGCAGAAATATCATTACACAATCAGGCCCAGAGGCCTACAAATGGTTTTACATGGCCATAAAGGCTTGAAAAATTATCAAGGCCAAGTATGGCACTGGACAGAGTTTAACTGGCAGCGGAAGACGATGATATGGCAACGGCTTAGTGCGGCTCCATTCCACAGGCATCTGGCTGGGCTACTGATCCTAGCACGCTCCTGCTCCATCTCTTTGCTATGGTAGAAAATGAATCCTCTCCACGTCTGGCCACATGAAAAGCCAGTTTGAGTACAATGACGTACTCGCAAGAAAATAACCACAAGACATGAACAGTCAAGCAATTAGGCAACAAGTAGTTAGCAACAGAAATAATCTAAACATGGAAGTGTCTACTTACGGCAGTCCAAGTGGGTAGCAACATGGCAGCACAACAAATCATGGCATAAGCAAATAATAGGGGTAACACCAGTACAGAGTCCAAGCCAGGTGGGGTTGGATCGTATACCGGTGATCACACAAGAGAACTTACCTGTGACGAATAACGGGAGTGCCCATTGGTACCAAATATTAAACATCACCTGTCATCACCACTAGGCTCAACGGCCTTACCACAAATGTCAAACTGCTAGGCCCACTGGCCTCATATCTCTGCTCGGGGCATGCACGGCTGACGTTGGCTCGAGCCTAACTCTAGGCTCCCAATGATCACGCCGTCACCCCCAAACGCGGTTAACCATCCACGACTCGAGTAACATTCCCTGCATCAGCCTATTGTAATCAGGTTGTTCATCTTTCTTTCAAACCAAACTTAAGTTTAACCTCCGGACTCGACATAGGACAATAGTGTGACCGACACTGAACTGTTCCATGACCTAGGAACAAGGCTAGCTGCTAGTTGACACACTCTCGAGAGGTTGCAGTTACCACCCATCTAAGTGCACCTTACTTAGCTAGGGCAAGATACACTTACATAACCGTTCACGCTACCAAGACACTCCTTGTATAGCTACCGACATAACTTTATGTCTTATGACGAAGTGAATCCGGCACGTCCCCAACTCATGAGCGACGCCTAGCTCCGGAACCTTCACAAGACTAGCCCCGACCACAACTATGTAGTATCCGACTAGACTTGCCAAGTGGGTAGCATCAAAGGAGGCCTGATAGGTTACATAGGCTATGGCTCTCCCATTTGGGCGACAGTGGTAGTGCGTTCAAGGTTCAGATTGGTGGCACTATGGACTGACCGTATCGAAGTTTGGAGGGTTGGTTAAATTAATCCAGTTTCTTTCAACAACAATTCCACAAACAGAGGATTAGTCCAACACAATAAAGGATTAGTCCAACACAACAATTATAAAATCATATCAACATGAAACAGATTAGTCCAATGCAAAACCATAATATCATATCAACATGAACAGAAGTAAACTGCACACAATAGTCAAGCACTAAGCAATAATGATCATGTAATAATTCCGCAAAGATGAATAAATTCAACCGGGCGATGGCGGAGATGGCTCCGGCCAGTAACAGCCACAGGTCGAGTAACGAAAATAAAATAGCACGGTCAACCGGGCGAGGGCAGAGATGTCTCCGGCCAGTAGCAGCCACAGGTCGAGTAAGAGAATAAAATAAAATAACAAAATCAACCGGGCGAGGACGGAGATGTCTCCGGCCAGTTGCAGCCACGGGTCGAGTAAAGAAAATAACACAATCGGTTAGCGTCAACCGGGCGAGGACGGAGATTCTTCCGACCAGTGACAGCCACGGGTCGACTACAAAAGTTAGTGGAGGCGTCCACGCGATCCCGTTCCTCCATTCCATTGACTGCGGCAGTTTCCCCAGTCCATCGTCGCCGGAATGGGGAGTGGTGCATGGTACCGTCCAACGCACGCCACAACTCTACAGAAAAGTAGCCGCTTCAATCCACTTGGGCAGGACCCAACGTGTATTTAGACGAGGTACCGGAACTCAACCCACACATGATGGGTTTATCGTATTGCAGGAAAGTAAAGGTACATGAAATAATAATACTGAAAGTAGGCGAGATTCAATCCACGTGGGCGGTGCCCAACATGTATTTAGTCGCCGGCCGGAACTCAACCCACACTGGATGGGTTTATCGTATTACAGGAATGAAAACAAAGCCACGATATCTCGTGACGCACAGTTGGCAGGGTGTAAACAAAGTCACGATATCTCGTGACGCATAGTTGACAGACGATAACAAGCAATAAAATGCACTGATATGACAGGGTAATATGCAAACAAACAACACCGCTTGAGTGTTCATAGCAAGTGGTTAGCTTGCCTTCGACGATCGACGCCATTTGGTTTCGGGGTCACGGGCACGTCGCGGGTTAGGGTCTCGGCTTGCCGGTACCGTGGAATACACCTATACATACATACACGGGTGCTGAGCATATAAACATTTTACAAAAATGTAAAACCTATACCGCTGGATAGAGCTCTGAAAACTAGAAATTTACAAATTTGAATCACTTCAAACGGAGCTACGGTTCAAAAGATATTGCACTTCTAGTTTTTGGTAATTATCACCCACTTCCAGAAAAAAAACGTTCGTGGGCCGAATCTTACCGGGCCAGGCCGGTCGTGCATTTTAGCAAAGTACGCTTTCATTTCAGGAAAGTGTAACCCTGAAAAAAAACGAGGGGCGCTTTCACCTAGCTCAATCAGATCGATTGGGAGCCTCCTGCTCCAGCTGCACGCACGGAGGGAGCTCGGGTGGTGGCCGGCCGCCGGCAGGAGCCGTCCCGGCGAGGCCGGACGGAAGCGGCGGAGAGGCCGCCATGCCCCACCGCGGCTGGGGTCGCGCGGGTCGAGGCCGGGACGCGTCGGCAGTCGGGCACCGCTAGGCAGCGACGGCCGCGCGGGTCGAGCACGGGTGAGCACCGGCCGTCGGTCGCGTCGCCGATCGCCGGGTCCGCTGTGCCGCCGGCCGATGGTGTGCACGGGCGCGCTGCTCCCTACCGCGCCGGGGAATGCTTCGGACGGAGAGGCCGTGGCAGCCGCAGCGCGCAGCGCCGTGACCCCCGTGGTGTGGCTATGCCGCCATGGCGGCTCCGCCCGGAGGTGAGGTGGCTCGAGGGGCGGCCAGGGTCGCGGCGAGGACGTCGGCGGGGTCGCCGTGCCCCATGGTGGCTAGGGGCGCGTGCGTGGGGACGGGGACGGCCTCGGGAGCCGGAGACGCGGAAGGATGATGAGGTCGATGCGGGCGCCCTCGGGTGGGCGACAGTGTCGGTGGCTGGGTGGCCAGGGGTGGACGCCGACGGCAGGGAGGGACGGCGGTGACGGGCCGTGATCGGGGAAGGAGGGAGCTGGGGCTGGGCTCGGGGTTGGCAGGGGGTGCACGGGTGAGCTCGAGCTCGGTGCGGCCAAGGCGGCCGTGCACGCCAAGCCTCTGGCTTCTCGAGCAGGTGGAGGGGGAGAGGAGTATGCTGGGTCAGAGGGGGTGGAGTGCAGGGGCAGGAGTGGAGAGTGTGCCGCGGGCGCGAGAGGGCTTGGGTGCTCCTCATATATAGGCAGGGGACGTCGATGCTTTTAAGAAAAAAAAAGAGAAGGGGATAAGGACGGGAGCTGGATAAGGAGGCCGATGTGGAAGAGCAGTACTCTACAGGGAAGTTACTGTGCAGCGGGGTTAAGCAGGGTTTAGGGCAAAGCTGGTTTAGTTCACACCAAAGCACATGTCCGGGACGTTCAGGGCGCGACGCGAGCGACGTCATCGCGTTCCCATTGACTCGGGCATGAAATGGAAAACGGGTCGCACCACTGGGTTCGTAACGACGAGGCCAACACAACAAAACCAGAATCGCTCAAAGGCGACAAACTTTTATATATAAGATTTTCAGAAAATCGGGGTTGCGCCAGGTGTTCGATGAAATGACAGACATCTTCCCCATCTCAGAAAAATCCCCAAAATTCACAGTAGGCTAGAATAGGTGTATATAGTATGTGTGTGAATTTTGAGCTCAATTGGGTACAAGGAGAGTGGTCAAACAATTCGGTGTCCAAAAATGCCCTAATGGCAGGGGCATGCCAAGTGTGCTTCCTCAAATGATATTGCTCTGATATTTGGGATATGAGGTTATAAACGGGAGGTTGTCAATCTGGAAAAGTGTCAACGCAAAATGATTTTTGTAGCTAGGGGTTGCTTTGAAAATTGCAAATAGGCATGAAAAGGGCATTACAAAGGAAGTACCTCAAATCTTGCTCAAATGTGGTTGGGCCAATGGAGTGAAATGTTCATGAGGTTAAATCATGCACCTCACCCAAATTTCAGAATTTTTGGATGAGTGGAAGGTGTCCAGATAATTTTTGGTTTGAAAATGGCATAATAGGAAATATGACTAAACTTGGAAATATTGCATGGGACTATGAAATGTTTTTCCATGGAAGTGATCTGTATGTTTGAGGGGACCATATGGTAGCTTGGTAGAATTCATCTCAAGGTACAATTGCGGTGGTGGCTTTTGCTGGGATCGGTGGGAGGGGTTTTGGAGTGTTCAAATGGAATCAATGTTCGACCGGCAAAACAATGGCATGGAAATATGGTGGAGGTTGACAAAGATCGGGGATTATTGGGAAATTTTCTAAGAGAGCTAAACCAAAGTCAAGTCAAAGACCAACATGTTCAAAGAAAACATTTTGAAAATAGGAAAAGTTTTTCAAGCGCGAGAAAATATTACTAACATTTGGGACGAATTTTCGGGATGTGACAAACCTTCCCCCCTTAAAAAGAATCTCGTCCCGAGATTCGGAGACTAAAAGAGATTCCCGGGGTTATACAAGATATTTCTTGTAAGGTTTAATATACCCTATATTTAAAATATTTTAAAACTTTTTCTACAAAATATTAGAATTTAACGCTCAACAGGATATTTTACTAAAACAAACATTATCACAGCATGACATTCATATCACACTCATGCATTCTAAGGATGGCATGGCAGGGGCTCACGCAATCAATCAGCATAGGATGTGCCACTATTGTTATAAGATTAAATCTAAGGTTTTTAGTTCAACCAACACAAGCATGGCAAATCAAACCAGATCTACACATGAATTATCAAGTGAGCGGGGAACCATGGGTATAGTGTATCCTCAAATACATCCACTTAATGGTTAGAGTCGAGCAACACACCAAAATATTTTTCGTACTAGAAAATAATATCCCATTCAAATGGTGTGTAAATTTTACAGGTGGGCATATGTGTGTTGGTTCACATACACGTCCTGTTTTAGATGTTCTGTCATATGTTCAAAACTTTTTTTTTGGAAGAAAGGGCATGGTGTTTTGACGCACGTCAAGCAAGTAGTTAACAGGCGAGCAAACATCAAGTTTTCACACGGAGTTGAAATAACAAGTCCCATAACAGCTGCCAAGCTAACATGCGATACAAGCAAACACAGAAGAACAGCCAACCTTACAACTCTCACCTACAAACTTAGGACTCCTCACTTGGTGGGGACTTGGTCTGGGCTTCATTCACTTTGCTGCCTTCAGGAGCCTGCAGGTTTGGTCCTAAGCAAAGCTTGGTATCCACTAGGCTCCTCGCCTCCACGGCTAGAGTCTCAGGGATGCCTTCTGGCACAACGCCAAAGCTGTGAAGGGATCGGAGGTTGTGGGTTGCGGCTGGTCCTGGATGGAAAGTATCGAGTCCAAACTTCAGAGCTTCCATTGATGGTGGTGGCTTCTGGAGCTTAATTGTTGCTGGTCCTTGCGGAGCTGGGTTGTTGTTAGTGGGCTGCGGGACTCGGGCAAGGGCTTGCCTATTGGAATGGCATTCCTCCAAGTGGTAGACAAGGATACTCTCCAAGGCGGTGGTGTAGGCTATGAGATGTGACAAGGTTGAGTTGAGCATCACTTCGATGCTTACCATGGGATGGCTGGGGCTTGCCAGGGATCTTGGCGGGAAAAAGCAAGATGCAGGAGGTTCCATCACGGCTTCAAAGTACCGCAGACGAGCGAGACATTTCCAAGCTGCAACTTGGAGCGCCATCTCAGGGGAATCCACGAAGTGGCTTTGACCCACAAACGGCGTCGCGCTTCCTATGGCACTTGTACCGACATACACATCGGCATGATACTCACTCACACAGGAGGAGAGGTTAGACCGATATACATGGTACACCGGGCGAGAAACACAACCAATAATATCGCGAGCAGCTTCCCATAACAAAGGTGGAAAACCGGGGCGAAACTCAGCGGTCGTCTCGAAAATAAGGGTAGGTGCCATCTAAAAACTCAAGCTAGTGTACTTGGGAGAGAGGAGAGCGCAAGATTTCTGGGCGGGATCTGCTTCAAGAGAGTTGGGTTCCAAAGGATAGCAAGCAAGGGTGGTATTTTATAGGTAGCTGGGACTTGGGTTTCATTCTAATGGGTAGTGTCGATTCCTTCTCCAGGAAGAAACCGGCGAGTCTGGTTGGGTAATATTGGGACAAGTTTTACTGCACCACACTGTTGGCCGACACGAGCCATGCCGGTTAGGAAGAAATGGGTTAAATCCATCGTGTCATTGTCGGGCAAAAGTAAGGTGGGGCTTTCCATGCTAGGGTAGTCTACAGCCAGCCTGGTGCTCTGATACCATGCTCTGTGGCACCCCCCTCTGACACACATCGCCAGAGAGGCGGTCGCCCCGTGCGCCAGCCCAGGATATCCGGCCGCACGTTACGACAATGCAACATAGCAGAAATATCATTACACAATCAGGCCCAGAGGCCTACAAATGGTTTTACACGGCCATAAAGGCTTGAGAAATTATCAAGGCCAAGTATGGCACTGGACAGAGTTTAACTGGCAGCGGAAGACAATGATACGGCAACGGCTTAGTGCGGCTCCATTCCACAGGCATCTGGCTGGGCTACTGATCCTAGCACGCTCTTGCTCCATCTCTTTGCTATGGTAGAAAATGAATCCTCTCCACGTCTGGCCACATGAAAAGCCAGTTTGAGTACAATGACGTACTCGCAAGAAAATAACCACAAGACATGAACAGTCAAGCAATCAGGCAACAAGTAGCTAGCAACAGAAATAATCTAAACATGGCAAGTGTCTACTTACGGCAGTCCAAGTGGGTAGCAACATGGCAGCACAACAAATCATGGCATAAGCAAATAATAGGGGTAACACCAGTACAGAGTCCAAGCCAGGTGGGGTTGGATCGTATACCGGTGATCACACAAGAGAACTTACCTGTGACGAATAACGGGAGTGCCCATTGGTACCAAATATTAAACATCACCTGTCATCACCACTAGGCTCAACGGCCTTACCACAAATGTCAAACTGCTAGGCCCACTGGCCTCATATCTCTGCTCGGGGCATGCACGGCTGACGTTGGCTCGAGCCTAACTCTAGGCTCCCAACGATCACGCCGTCACCCCCAAACGCGGTTAACCATCCACGACTCGAGTAACATTCCCTGCATCAGCCTATTGTAATCAGGTTGTTCATCTTTCTTTCAAACCAAACTTAAGTTTAACCTCCGGACTCGACATAGGACAATAGTGTGACCGACACTGAACTGTTCCATGACCTAGGAACAAGGCTAGCTGCTAGTTGACACACTCTCGAGAGGTTGCAGTTACCACCCATCTAAGTGCACCTTACTTAGCTAGGGCAAGATACACTTACATAACCGTTCACGCTACCAAGACACTCCTTGTATAGCTACCGACATAACTTTATGTCTTATGACGAAGTGAATCCGGCACGTCCCCAACTCATGAGCGACGCCTAGCTCCGGAACCTTCACAAGACTAGCCCCGACCACAACTATGCAGTATCCGACTAGACTTGCCAAGTGGGTAGCATCAAAGGAGGCCTGATAGGTTACATAGGCTATGGCTCTCCCATTTGGGCGACAGTGGTAGTGCGTTCAAGGTTCAGATTGGTGGCACTATGGACTGACCGTATCGAAGTTTGGAGGGTTGGTTAAATTAATCCAGTTTCTTTCAACAACAATTCCACAAACAGAGGATTAGTCCAACACAATAAAGGATTAGTCCAACACAACAATTATAAAATCATATCAACATGAAACAGATTAGTCCAATGCAAAACCATAATATCATATCAACATGAAACAGAAGTAAACTGCACACAATAGTTCAAGCACTAAGCAATAATGATCATGTAATAATTCCGCAAAGATGAATAAATTCAACCGGGCGATGGCGGAGATGGCTCCGGCCAGTAACAGCCACAGGTCGAGTAAAAGAAAATAAATTAGCACAGTCAACCGGGCGAGGGCGGAGATGTCTCCGGCCAGTAGCAGCCACAGGTCGAGTAAGAGAATAAAATAAAATAACAAAATCAACCGGGCGAGGACGGAGATGTCTCCGGCCAGTTGCAGCCACGGGTCGAGTAAAGAAAATAACACAATCGGTTAGCGTCAACCGGGCGAGGACGGAGATACTTCCGACCAGTGACAGCCACGGGTCGACTACAAAAGTTAGTGGAGGCGTCCACGCGATCCCGTTCCTCCATTCCATTGACTGCGGCGGTTTCCCCAGTCCATCGTCGCCGGAATGGGGAGTGGTGCATGGTACCGTCCAACGCACGCCACAACTCTACAGAAAAGTAGCCGCTTCAATCCACTTGGGCAGGACCCAACGTGTATTTAGACGGGGTACCGAAACTCAACCCACACTTGATGGGTTTATCATATTGCAGGAAAGTAAAGGTACATGAAATAATAATACTGAAAGTAGGCGAGATTCAATCCACGTGGGCGGTGCCCAACATGTATTTAGTCGTCGGCCGGAACTCAACCCACACTGGATGGGTTTATCGTATTACAGGAATGAAAACAAAGCCACGATATCTCGTGACGCACAGTTGGCAGGGTGTAAACAAAGTCACGATATCTCGTGACGCACAGTTGACATACGATAACAAGCAATAAAATGCACTGATATGACAGGGTAAATATGCAAACAAACAACACTGCTTGAGTGTTCATAGCAAGTGGTTAGCTTGCCTTCGACGATCGACGCCATTTGGTTTCGGGGTCACGGGCACGTCGCGGGTTAGGGTCTCGGCTTGCCGGTACCGTGGAATACACCTATACATACATACACGGGTGCTGAGCATACAAACATCTTACAAAAATATAAAACCTATACCGCTGGATAGAGCTCTTAGAACTAGGAATTTACAAATTTGAATCACCTCAAACGGAGCTACGGTTCAAAAGATATTGCACTTCTAGTTTTGGTAATTATCAGCCACTACCAAAAAAAAACGTTCGTGGGCCGAATCTTACCGGGCCAGGCCGGTCGTGCATTTTAGCAAAGTACGCTCGTACTTTCATTTCAGGAAAGTGCAACCCTGAAAAAAAACGAGGGGCGCTTTCACCTAGCTCAATCAGATCGATTGGGAGCCTCCTGCTCCAGCTCCACGCACGGAGGGAGCTCGGGTGGTGGCCGGCCGCCGGCAAGAGCCGTCCCGGCGAGGCCGGACGGAAGCGGCGGAGAGGCCGCCATGCCCCACCGCGGCTGAGGTCGCGCGGGTCGAGGCCGGGACGCGTCGGCAGTCGGGCACCGCTAGGCAGCGGCGGCCGCGCGGGTCGAGCACGGGTGAGCACCGGCCGTCAGTCGCGTCGCCGACCGCTGGGTCCGCTGTGCCGCCGGCCGACGGTGTGCATGGGCGCACCGCTCCCTACCGCGCCGGGGAATGCTTCGGACGGAGAGGGCGTGGCAGCCGCAGCGCGCAGCGTCGTGACCCCCGTGGTGTGGCTATGCCGCCCTGGCGGCTCCGCCCGGAGGTGAGGTGGCTCGAGGGGCGGCCAGGGTCGTGGTGAGGACATTGGCGGGGTCGCCGTGCCCCTTGGAGGCTAGGGGTGCGTGCGTGGGGACGGGGACGGCCTCGGGAGCCGGAGACGCGGAAGGATGATGAGGTCGATGCGGGCGCCCTCGGGTGGGCGACAGTGTCGGTGGCTGGGTGGCCAGGGGTGGACGCCGACGGCAGGGAGGGACGGCGGTGACGGGCCGTGTTCGGGGAAGGAGGGAGCTGGGGCTGGGCTCGGGGTTGGCAGGGGGTGCACGGGTGAGCTCGAGCTCGGTGCGGCCAAGGCGTCCGTGCACGCCAAGCCTCTGGCTTCTCGAGCAGGTGGAGGGGGAGAGGAGTATGCTGGGTCAGAGGGAGTGGAGTGCAGGGGCAGGAGTGGAGAGTGTGCCGCGGGCGCGAGAGGGCTTGGGTGCTCCTCATATATAGGCAGGGGACGTCGATGCTTGTAAGAAAAAAAAGAGAAGGGGATAAGGACGGGAGCTGGATAAGGAGGCCGATGTGGAAGAGCAGTACCCTACAGGGAAGTTACTGTGCAGCGGGGTTAAGCAGGGTTTAGGGCAAAGCCGGTTTAGTTCACACCAAAGCACATGTCCGGGACGTTTAGGGCGCGACGCGAGCGACGTCATCGCGTTCCCATTGATTCGGGGCATGAAATGGAAAACGGGTCACACCACTGGGTTCGTAACGACGAGGCCAACACAACAAAACCAGAATCGCTCAAAGGCGACAAACTTTTATATATAAGATTTTCAGAAAATCGGGGTTGCGCCAGGTGTTCGATGAAATGACAGACGTCTTCCCCATCTCAGAAAAATCCCCAAAATTCACAGTAGGCTAGAATAGGTGTATATCATATGTGTGTGAAGTTTGAGCTCAATTGGGTACATGGAGAGCGGTCAAACAATTCGGTGTCCAAAAATGCCCTAATGGCAGGGGCATGCCAAGTGTGCTTCCTCAAATGATATTGCTCTGATATTTGGGATATGAGGTTATAAACGGGAGGTTGTCAATCTGGAAAAGTGTCAACGCAAAATGATTTTTGTAGCTAGGGGTTGCTTTGAAAATTGCAAATAGGCATGAAAAGGGCATTACAAAGGAAGTACCTCAAATCTTGCTCAAATGAGGTTGGGCCAATGGAGTGAAATGTTCAGGACGTTAAATCATGCACCTCACCCAAATTTCAGAATTTTTGGATGAGTGGAAGGTGTCCAGATAATTTTTGGTTTGAAAATGGCATAATAGGAAATATGACTAAACTTGGAAATATTGCATGGGACTATGAAATGTTTTTCCATGGAAGTGATCTGTATGTTTGAGGGGACCATATGGTAGCTTGGTAGAATTCATCTCAAGGTACAATTGCGGTGGTGGCTTTTGCTGGGATCGGTGGGAGGGGTTTTGGAGTGTTCAAATGGAATCAATGTTCGACCGGCAAAACAATGGCATGGAAATATGGTGGAGGTTGACAAAGATCGGGGATTATTGGGAAATTTTCTAAGAGAGCTAAACCAAAGTCAAGTCAAAGACCAACATGTTCAAAGAAAACATTTTGAAAATAGGAAAAGTTTTTCAAGCGCGAGAAAATATTACTAACATTTGGGACGAATTTTCGGGATGTGACAGAGGGGCTCACCGGGGCGGACGGAGGAGGGGGCCGACGGCGACGGGGACTCGGCGATGGCGGCCGGGGAGCTGCTGGACGGCGCGGGGGCGATCTCGATTTGGAGGACACGGCGTCGATTTGGGGCAAAGTCCACTAGGGCGGGTCCCACAAGTAAGTGGAACATAACTTACCCCCGGCGGTTTGTAACAGAACCGACGGCGCTAAGTTATGTTCCACTTACGGGTGGGACCACGTGTTCTTATCGCCGGCGGTTCTGCTACAAACCGCCGGGGATAAATTGGCCTTTTTTTTGCTGCTGTGTATTTGTTTTCTGGTTTATATATCTGCTTTTTTTTTATTTTTTTCGTGAGAGACCTGCACACATGCATCTCGCTTAGTCATTAAAACTATCAAAAATAGCACACATTTTATTGTTTTCTTTCTGGATTAATAGTCATTAAAACCATCGATAGGAGTTTGCGAATGTTACTTATACATCAATATATATTTATTACATACACAATATATACTATTCTTGATCACACTCTTCTCTTCTGCTTGCCCTTCCGCTTAGTCTTTGTGACCCCACCGGTATCTTCGTCGTGACTCCTTGTGTACGGAGGAAGACCTGACCTAGGTAGCGTCGTCCTTGTTCTTCTTAGTTTGTATATTTTATCGTCTTCATCGGTTTCTTCCATCATTGGGTCTCCGACGAGGCCGTCGAAGTCTTTCTCGTTGGCGACTCCATCCATTCCGACGAGGGCCCTTTTGCCTCTCCTTACGAAAACACGGCTGGGCCTAGACGGGTCGGTTATGAAGAAGCATTGCTCGACGTGCTTAGCCAGTATCCATGGCTCATTTTGCGCGGTGGGGTTCTTGGTCTTGGATTTGTCGGGCATACGCATGGTTGTGAAATACTCGTCTTCTTTTGTGACGTCCGTAGCCCATCTGACACGGAACATTGGTAGCTTCTCCCCGACGTAGTCGAGCTCCCAGATTTCCTCGATCCTTCCGTAGTATCTTTTCTTCTCTTCACCCGTGTATGATTCCATCGTCACACCGAGTTCTGGTAGTCGCTTCTTTTGTCTCTCTCCTCCGTATAGAATGTGTAACCGTTGATGTCGTATTTCTGATAAGTCATGAGGTTGGGCGCGGGCCCATAAGACAAGGCCAATAGGATTTTGTCTCCATTGCTTGTCATTGGCGGGGGATTGGCATCAATCTGGTCTTTGAACCAGCGCGCGAAAGAGGAGTTGTGCGCTCTAAATACCTCTTCTTCCGTCATCGGCCAGTTAGCGGTGTTTTTGATCATGGTTATGTGCTCCTCCACCCAAGGCTCGACATCGGTCATTTGCTGTAGCGCTACTAAGTGGGCCCTGTTAAAGTCAGTTCTTCTACCATCTTGATCCACGTCCAGTTCCCTCTTGCCAGTATCGTGGCCTACTCCATCGAACCTGCCAGCGTGCTTGCTGGCGGGCAAACCAAGCGGACGTGGGTCATCCTCGTTTAGATAATTCTTGCAGAAAGAGATGCACTCCTCGGTATCGTCTACTATATGCACCAGCAGATGGACCATGATGTCAAAGAATGCGGGCGGGAAGTACATCTCCATCTCGCATAAGATGGTGACGATCTCTTCCTGCAGCCTCCCAAGTTTCTTGACGGTTATCGACTTCCGAGTGATGACGTCGAAGAAGCTACAGAGGCCAGTCAACGTTGCACGAACGTGCGGTTCCATTATCCCGCGTATTGCAACCGGAAGTATCTGCGTCATCATGACGTGACAGTCATGAGACTTCATCCCGCTGAATATTTTTTTTGTCGGGTCCAGCCATCTGCGAATCAGCCCTGCGTAGCCTACAGGATATTTGACTCCTAGCAGGCAGTTGATGAATTGTTCGAGCTCGTCAGGAGTTAGAGTGAAGCAGGAGGGGCGAGGAGTTTCGCTATGCTTAGCCGCCCTTTTGCGCTTGCGATTATCCGTCTCCTCCTCATACGGATCCAAGTGAAGCTCTTTTCTGATATTCAGGGCCATCAGGTCGCGTCTTGATTTCGACCCGTCTTTGGTGTTGAGCATGTTGAGCATAGTGCCAAGCAAGCTCTCGCAGATGTTCTTCGTGATATGCATGACATCAAGGCAATGAGGCGTACCGAGGATCTTCCAGTACGGCAAGTCCCAAAACACGGACCTCCTTTTCCATACCCCCAAGAGCGGCCCAGGATCCTTTTTCTTCCTCTTATCTCCTTTCTTCCGCTTTTGCTTCTTTATCTTACCCGACGGAGGGCAGTCTTTCCAGTTTTTCAACAGAGTATCGATCTCTTCGCCGCTACGCTTACGTGGAGCTGTTTCGGGCTCATCCTTCCCATTGAACAGATCTCCACGCTGCCTCCACGGGTCATTCTCGGGTAGCCACATTCGATGCCTCATGTAGACGGTTTTCGAAGACCCATCCTTACTCAGCTGTACAAATGGCGTCTTTTCCATGCACCTCACACATGCCTTGTGTCCGTGGCACACCTGGCACGCGATATATCCGTATCCGAGATAGTCCTGCACTGTTGTGAGCAGTGCAGCTTTCATACGGAAAGTTTCTTGCCCATAGGCGTCCCAAGTTTCTATCCCTTCCTCCCACAAACCATCTAGCTCCTCCTTCAATAGCCCGAGATACAGGTTGATATCGCTCCCTGGTTGCGTCGGCCCTTGGATTAGGATACTCATGTGTATGTACTTCTTCTTCAGGCATAGCCATGGGGGGAGGTTGTACATCCATACAAACATGGGCCAAGTGCTGTGCTTGCTGCTCTGGTTGCCAAACGGATTGAGCCCGTCGGTGCTCGCACCCAGCCTGATGTTCCTTGCTTCTTTTCCAAATTCTTCGTAATACTCACCGTCTAATGCCTTCCACTGGCTTGCATCCGAAGGGTGTGTCAGCACTGGGTTTTCAACCCGATCCAGATCCTTCTTCACCGCCTCCTTCCTTTCCGCGTGCCAGCGCATGAGCTTAGCTTCCTTGGGGTCCGCGAAGTACCGCTGGAGACGGGGCCTGAGCGGGAAGTACCACACAACTTTTCGAGGAGCTTTTCTCGTCCCTCTCTTGTATCAAGATTCGCCGCACACTGGGCATGTATCGAGGTTGGCGTGCTCATTTCGATAAATTACACAGTCACCGATGCAGGCGTGGTATTTCTTGTGCGGTAAATCGAGAGGGCACACGATTTTCTTTGCCTCATTTAGGCTACCGGCACACGTGTTACCTTCAGGAAAGTGCGTCTTCATCCATCCGAAGAGGTCGTCCACGCTTGTATCCGACCATTTGTGTTTTGCCTTCATCTCCAGAATATCGAGAGCTGCTCTCAGACGGCTCTCCTCCGTCCCGCTAGCTGGGCCATACAACGGAGTTCTCGAGTCTACCTCCAGTTGATCCAGCTTAGACTTTCGTCTATCGGCCGATGTGTTGCTGAGAAGAAGTTCTTGAACATGAGGGTCCTGCACGGCCGCGGTTAGCGGGGTATTCCTACTCAGGTCCTCATCGTCCGCATGTTCTTCCCGGCCTTCTTCACCATCATCCGCATCCCCTCCCACCTCATCTTCATTGTCGTATGTGGCATTCGCTTCCTCGTCGTGGTCATCATCATCATCACCTTCATCATCATCACCTTCATCGTCGCTACTCATCCATTGAGTATGGCCCTCCATGAAACCAAACCTAAGCAGGTGCTCATTCACAGTGCCTGAAATGGGGTCGAACAATGACACTAGCTTGCATCTTCGACAAGGACACTTTATATGCATGCGCTTAGTTCGACACATGTCGGCCGTCGCGCGTTCCACGTATCTATCAACGACGCTTTCCTTCATCTCGATGACCATCGTAGCCTGCACGACACAAGAGAATCGATTAGAGACCCATCATCATCTCGGTTTTCACGGAAAAATTCGGCATGACCTTTGCTAAAAATGGTCATGCCGGAGTGCCAGAAAATCGCCGGAACGGAAGTTAATCAACATTCCGGCAAAACATTGGCAACTCAATGTACCTGAACATCAAAATAAATGCACAACGGTCCACATATGCATGGAAACCGTTTTTCGCCACAAGTGACCGCGACTTTGCATGCACATTCTTTCCACTCATTAGTTACCTGACACGAGGTCCACGCTAGAGCACCGGAGAAGCTACACGTCGACAGAAGAGAGTGAGCTAGATCTAGATCTACAAATAGAGAGAAAGGGATTGGAAATGGGTGGGGAGATGTAGATCTAGATCTAGATCTAGATGCTAGCTATATAGTGCATTTGGAACTTAATTAAGTGCTTAAATAAGCCAAAATAGGTGGGAAATGAGCTATATATAGTGGGGAAATGAGCTCTGGTCGAGCTCCATGGATAGTGAGTGAGAGAGTGAGTTGGTAGGTGGGAGAAGTGGCTGGTCGAGCTTATAGTAGATGGAAGGATTACTGCCGGCGGTTCCAACCCAAACCGCCGGGGGTAAGTCCATTTATCGCCGGCGGTTCTTGACTAACCGCCGGGGGTAAATATGAGCCGGATAGGGCCAACACTGGGCCCACTTAGCGCCGGCGGTTACACGTAATTCCCGCCAGCGGTACGAGGTTTACCCCCGGCGGGTTTCGTACAAACCGCCGGCGGTAAGTTGAGGCCCAGCCCGGGGTCCGCGGCCCACGTTACCGCCGGCGACACAACTTCCCTCCCGCCGGCGCTATGTAGATTATCTCTGGCGGTTTGGGCCCACGCCGGGTGTAAAATGAGGCCGGCCGATCACAACTTACCACCGGCGAAAAAAAATACAAACAGCCGGCGGTAACGTGTGCTGCTATAAACAGTTCCCTAGTAGTGCAGAATTCATGACACATTAGCATTGTTGACTTAGGTTGTTTAGTTCAGAAAAGTGTGGCTCCACGCTTTACTAACACATCTCCACTAATCAGCTTGAACACCATTAACCAACACATTTTAACCATTAGTTATTTTAATGTCTCAAAACAATTAAAAAGTATCAAATTATCCACATAGTGATCTACAAGGACTATGCAGGTTTTTTTCTACTTCATACCACTACCACATGCATAGCATTTTGCCGATCTAACACATTAACCAAGCAACCGAAACAACTCTCTAACAAATATAATTGAATATCAAGAGAGTTTAACATTAACTACTAGCAGCTCTAAATAAGATAAAAGTGAAAAGCGAGAGCTTACTAGCAAATAAACAGTAGCTAAGAATACTCAACAAGATGTAAGCGAATGGAGCGTGTCTCTCTCCCATACAAATAAAGCTAGGATCCAACAAGGATTTGACCAGCAAAATAACAAACAAAACTGAAAGTAAAAAGACGCTCCAAACATAGCACATAATATGTAAAGTCATAAGAACGTAGTTTCAACGAAACGACCTGATGGTTGTTGGTGAAGAGTGGGGATGCCTTGGGCATCCCCAAGCTTAGACGCTTGAATCTTCTTAATTATTCCAGGGGGATTCCATGGGGCCATCCCCAAGCTTGAGCCTTTCTCCATTCTCACATCACCGTGTCGTTCAAAACTTAAAAACTCCCTTCACACAAAACTTCTCATAAACTGATTAGAGGGTTAGTGCTCATAAATTAAAATGCACATGTGTTCAACTCAATACAAATTGTAAACAACTTATTAGGAATTATCTACTGTTTACTAAGCCTCAATGTGACACTCCATCTCTAGAGTATCGCATTTGACGATAGTAAAAGAGACGAATACAAAATAAAAGCAGAATCTGTCAAAAACTGAACAGTCTGTGAAGATAGAATTTTTCGAGGCAATTCTTTATCTCAAATCAGAAAAGTCAAAACTAATGAAAGATAGATAAAAGTATCAGGTTTTCTGTCTAAAAATTTCAAAAAAAGATAAAATTCGTAGGATTTTTCGATTTTCGAACAGTGAAGGACAAAATTCTGTTTCTGGACAGCAAAACAACACCTCGCACTTTCAATGCATTAGAGGCTGCACAAAAAACCAAAACAAAAAGATATAATGAAGTTGTTACAGAAGCAACAACTCCATGACTCAAGAAAAGCAAAAACAAAACTGAAAGAAAAGATGGGTTGCCTCCCAACAAGCGCTTTTCTTTATAACCTTTTTGCTAGGCCCAGTATTTTCAATGATGCTCACATAAGAATAAGTATTGAAACGCAAGGGAGAGCATCGTGAGGGAATTATCAAACACATTTAAGTCTAACTCTCTTCCTATGCATAGGCATTTTATTAGAAAATAAATCAATGAAGCACAAAGCATAAGCATAGGAAGGTAAAGCAAGTGTAACTTCGAAACTTTTAGCATAAAGAGAGCTGTTTTAGTGACATGAGAACTCCGACACCCATATTTTCCTCTCTCATAATAATTTTCAGTAGCATCATGAACAAACTCAACAATATAATTATCACTTAAAACTGTTGGGAAACCGGCCGTGCGCGTAGCGTATGGGCCCACCCTTTCCTTGGGTGGGGGTTTTCCCTCTAGGGTTTGGTCCTCTCCACCTACCCCTCTCGCCTATATATACCCCCTGTATTGTATGGAGAGAGATATAATTGATTAATAAAGATCAGTCCAGACTATATTCCCGTGTCTCCTTTTACTTTTCGCATCTGTGATTGTGCCGCGTGTACGACTACTTCGACTACGCTCTCGCTCCACGATCTTGGACCGGACTCGCCGGCAAAGGTTGTGGAACACGTTATCAGCACGTACCGCTCCACCAACTGATCTGCATCGAGCCTCCCTCAAGCAGGCTCTCGTCGTTGATCGCGGAGGTATAATCCAGATCCGATCGCAAGAACAATCCCCCCATCTCTTATGATTTTTTTTGCAATTCATTTTATTCGGATTATCTTTACACCTACGGTGTGGATTTCCCTCGCGAGATCTGAGCAGACCTGATGTCGCCGACCAATGTCGATGGATCTCGCAAGATGAGCAGATTTGATGACTACACTGTAGGGAGTCGGTACACGAACGTGATCCGGATGATCACGGTACCGCCACGATGCACCAGCTATGCCACGCGCAGTCTCGATTCCAGATGAACGGACGACGATAATTGACAACCGAGATGTTCTCGGTGTTGACATAAAAGACGTCGTCGGCTGCCGTGGAGCCGCTCGTCGTGTGTTGCCCAGGTCGGCCAAGCCGCCATGCCACACACCGAGCCGTCCACCACGTAGCGCCGTCGTCGGCTGCCGTAGAGCCACTCGTGTGTTGCCCAGGTCGGCCGAGCCGCCATGCCACACACCGAGCCGCACACTACGTGACGCCATTGGTCTAGATGACCGTGCTCCGTCGTCGACATCGAGAACCTCGAGCCTCTTCCATCCCCGCAAGCCGCCGCGTCGGCGCCAGCTAACGTCGTCGTTGATGCGCGTCCCCGTGTCCGCGCAATCTACGGCTACACACTGCCGCGCACCGCTGCTTCGAGCGGGTCGCCGTCGCGCCGTCTAGTCCTGCTGGTCGGACGTCCCGCCGCTCACGCTGCCCGATCGACGCGCTGCCCGCACCTCTGATTGCCGCACCCCCAACGCGTCACCTTGCCCTATTGGCCGGCCGCCGCGCGCCCTGCTGGCCCGCCACCGCTCCATCCCGCACCGCCGAGCCTGCTGGCCAGCCTCCGTGCCCACGCTCGGTGCCCACACGCCGCATATCCCCGTCCTAGAGCCCGATGGCAGCCGACCGCCGCCATGGCTCGAGCCTCTGGCTCGCCCTGAGCGTGCGGCCGCCGCCTAGGGTTTCGGCTGGGCCCGTGCTGGACTAGTGGGCTAGCCCAGTCAGGTGGACTGCGGCCTTGTTGCAGCCCAGTTTCGGCCTGCTGCCGTTCGGGCCGGACTGCAAAGCGGCTGCGCGTTAAAATTTTTGTTTTAGCCCTCAGTTTTTCGAGTTTGCACGTAGTTTTAATTCCTGCTGAATTATTGTCGCGTGTAAGCCCCTGAAACTGTCTGTGTTTGCTGAAATCGCACGCTCAGGCTCAAACGATCTCGGAAAGCCAATTTTGTGCCAATTTTTCACGTTTGTGATGCGCTTAACATGTTTCCGTCATTTCTTTTAAATATTGGAACGCCATGTTAATGAACAAATGTATCTTCATCGCATTTATGCAATGGATTACCTACTGTAATCCGGATTACCTGCTGTAATCTAATACATCTTGCATAAATCGCAGATGGCCGGAATCATCAACCGTGAGTTCACCGAGCTAGCGCAAACCGGGTTGAACTACCTGACCTGGGCATCGGATGTGGATATCTTCCTCACATCCAAAGAGCTGAAGCAGGCTATTAGCGTGGGAGCTGATGGCATCAAAAGTGATGCCACCCCCGCTGAGAATGCCCGAGCTCTGCATTTTCTGCGTCATCATCTCTGTGGTACTCTGAAAATGTAGTACATGGCTAAATGGAGTGCTTTGGAACTCTAGAATGCTCTCAAAAAGCGTTTCGAGCGACTGAAGTACACTGTTGGCCCGCAGGCAGAGGCGGAGTGGATTCGTCTAAGGTTTCAGGACTTCAAGACGGTGGGAGAGTATAATTCAGCTCTGCACCGGATTTGCACCTCTCTTCAGCTGTGTGGTACCACGATTACCGACAGCCAGAAGATTGAGAAAACTCTCTCTACCTTCCATCCCAATGCTGTACAGTTCTCGCGGAATTACCGCCAGGGGAAGTACACGCAGTATGCAGAGCTTTTGGACATACTCCAGGTGGAGGAGGAGCAGGATGAGCTCTTGCGAAAGAACTCTCTTGCGCAACCACTTGGGGCGAGTTCTCGTCAGGAGGCCCATGCTAATGCCTTCAAGGTACGCGCACCTCTTAAGAAGAAGAGGGGCAGGAAGGGCAAGAAGGCACCTCGCCCTCCTCGCCAGGCTCAGCAACATCAGCTAGGCAAGGGGGCGCAGAGGCCCCAGGACTGCTATCGGTGTGGCTCTATAGAACACTTCTCACGTCAGTGCCATGCACCGAAGGAGGTTGTTGCTGCATACAAGGCTAGTAAGAAGGTGCGTGAATCGAACCTCGCCTCAGTTCAGTGGGAGGCACCACTGGCACCCCCGGTGGCGTCTGAGCTCCTTCCACCACCACCACCTCTGCCTGCGGCTGCATCAACCATGGTGCCCATGGAGACGACCCCGACGGTCCCATCGGACGTCGGCATCTCTATGGAGGTTGAGCACATGGTGCTCCCTGGTGCACCAAGGGTTGGCACTGATGATGATCCTATACTCACTGAGGAGCAGTTCTCAAAGTTGGAGATTGAGTGTGAAGTGAACGGCGCGTTCTCTTCGCCCGTCTAGACTCTACTCGTTTTATCTATCATGATTTCTTAGGCTATTTGAGATACATTTGGTTTGTAAGCTCGATAAGAGCAAAACATATTCATTATTTCGGTGCTTGAATGACATTTGGTTATCGTTCATTAATTCCTCTATTTGAATGTGATGGCATGTTATGTTCTGAGATATGTGTGCATGTCTTATGTAATGTCGCTACTTCCTCGCTTCATTATGTTAACTTGATGCAAATATTTTAGAACACGTGTGGCGCCCCCAATGGAGGAAACGTGCCTTGCGGACAGTGGATCAACAAATACCATCTTGAGAGATGATAAGTACTTCGAGTCAATTCAAAAGTCTCCGCGTAGTATTATGAAGATCGCCGGCTGCGGTCCGAAAATAGTAGGCTCCGGAAGAGCCACTATTGTACTCCCCATGGGAACGACTTTGGTCATAGATGACGCATTGTTGTGCCCAGAGGCTACTCGCACTCTCTTGAGCTTCAAAGCTATTTGCGCCAATGGTTTCCATATTGGGACCGATGACGAGGGTGGTAAGGAATACCTCCTCATCACAAGGCGCGATGAAAATGGTACCCATGTCCTCGAAAGGCTTCCTTCATGGGACACGGGGCTCTACTACACGAAAATTGTAGCACCGCCCGTGTACACTACCTTAAGACTGTTTTCCGAAGCTCTAAACTATTTTGCCTATGGCATGATAGATTAGGCCATCCCGGTCTAAGAATGATGAGGAATATAATTAACAACTCGAATGGTCATAATGTTAATGTGAAGAACTTCCCAAATCCTGATGATTTCGTGTGCTCTGCATGCGCTACGGGGAAGTTAATCATTAGACCATCCCTTTTAAAGGTGAAGGATGAAATCCCCGCGTTCTTGGAACGTATCCAAGGGGACATATGCGGTCCGACTCAGCCCCTCTTAGGGTCGTTTCGGTACTTTATGGTACTCATCGATGCTTCCTCTAAATGGTCCAGTGTTTGCGTGCTGTCAACACAGAACCATGCATTTGCAAAATTGATCTCGCAGATCGTACAAATGAGGAATAGACTCCCTGATTATCGTATTAAGTCCATCAGAATGGACAATGCTGGATAATTTACTTCAAAGGCATTCGATGATTATTGCATGGAAATGGGAATCGCAGTCGAGCACTCAGTACCGCGTGTCCATACGCAAAATGGACTTCCAGATCGCTCCTTCAGGGTTGTAATTTACCAACTACATGTTGGGGGCATGCTGTGTTACACGCTGCTAAACTCATAAATTTTCGACCATCGGCCTACAACATCCATTCTCCTATGCAGCTTGCGCAGTGGTCGGCACCGAAAATTTCCCACCTTCGCAGGTTCGGTTGCCAGGTATATGTACCGATACCACCCCCCAGTGATCAGCAATGGGACCGCTCCGTAAGTCGGGGATATACGTTGGTTATGAGACTATGTCCATAATCAGGTATTTGGACCCCATGAAAGGTGATTGTCATATGGCCCGCTTTGCTGATTGCATATTTGACGAGGATCTTTTTCCGACTTTAGGGGGAGGAAATCAACCCCTTGATGATAAAAGTCGAGAAATCACGTGGCAAGCCACGGGGATCCACGCTCATGACCCACGCACTGCTGAGACAAATAAAGAAGTCCAAAAGATAATAGATTCGCATGCATTAGCGAATCAACTGCCTGATCACTTTAGTGACTTGAAAACTGTGACAAAGTCGCATGTGCCAGCGCGCAATGCACCAGAGAGGGTTGAGATACCGAAGTTAACTAATGGTACACCCGCCCCCGTCCAAAGGCCTAAAAGGACGCGGAATCCAGATTCTCAAATCCCAAGTACTCGGGGACGCTCGGCGAAAAAGGATAAGAGAGATTTATCACAGCCAGTCACCAAAGCCCCTAAAAGAGTAAGGGGAGCCACTTGAGACCTGGCACAAGTGCGGAAATCCTGTGCACGGGATTCCAGACTTGAACGTCCCTATTGAGGGAACATCTAGCGGAGATGTGAGTACACACATCGGCGCGGAAAAGCTAAAGGACCTCGCTCCTGTAATGGGAAATACGGTAGAGCAAGGGGGAGTGTTGGGAAACCGGCCGTGCACGTAGCGTATGGACCCACCTTTTCCTTGGGTGGGGGGTTTTCCCTCTAGGGTTTGGTCCTCTCCACCTACCCCTCTCGCCTATATATACCCCCTATATTGTATGGAGAGAGATATAATTGATTAATAAAGATTAGTCCAGACTATATTCCCGTGTCTCCTTTTACTTTTCGCATCTGTGATTGTGCCGCGTGTACGACTACTTCGACTATGCTCTCGCTCCACGATCTTGGACCGGTCTCGCCGGCAAAGGTTGTGGAACAAAAATAGGCTTTTCATGATCTACAAGCACATAGTTTCGGTCCATCTCAAAAATAGTGGGATTAAACCCACTTTCAATAGCATTATAATTTTTATCATCAAGTAATATAGGACCATCATCAATAGCTTTGTCATATAGAATTTCTAAGCACAACTCTTCATTATCATGCATTTCAATGGTTGGAGTAAATAAAGGATTATCATAAGATTTATCAATATAGCACAGATTATCATATATAACAAGAACATTTTTATCAAAAAGGGGTGTTTCAAATGAATCAATGGGATCATAACACTCATTCTCCTTTTGTAAGGAAGGAGGACAATCGAATAATATATGAGTTAGAGAGTTGCTCTCATTAGAAGGTAGAGATGGGTAGCTACTCCATTCTTCCTCCTCTTGTTCGTCACTCTCCTCCTCGTTTTCATCCAATGAGCTTCCAGTTTCAACAATTTCTTCTTCCATAGGCTCCTGCACGGCATTAGTCTCTTCTTCTGGGGGAGATAAACCCTTAAGATATTCTGTAATATAGCAATTTTGATCTTTGTAATTATCCATGCAATAATTAAGTATAGCAAAACTTTCAGATTTATAAGGAGCATCATCATCATTTTCAATCAAAGAAGAAATTTCATAAGCACCCTTCCACGCAATAAATTCTTCAATAGGTTCCACATCATAAAAATCATAGTTTCCCATAGCATAAGATGCTAAGGTTTCATTATCATTACCAGCACATTGAAAAGGAAGGTGTTTAAAATTCCTGCTACAAATAGACTCATCACAGCAATAAGATATATCATAATTTAAGCACAAGTCTCTAGCATAATTGTTCAGAGTATTAATTATTTTCCATAAGTGTATCCCTATTTGTGACAAGCGGTATTCCTTATAATATTCTTGTTGATCCTCCGTGAATCCGCCTTGCCAATAAGATTTGGTTTCAAAGAAGTTAACCACTGATAACAATAACAATAAAAAGAGTAGAGAGAAAGTGAGTACTTCCCAAGTGAACCAATAAGTCACTACCAGGAAAACGGCTATTAGTGGCGCACCAAAAAAGAATTCTGTGGCGCACCCACAAGAAATGCCCATGCGCCACAGAATCCTCGCCACTAAAATATATTTCTGTGGCGCATGCTGGCGGTGCGCCACAGAAATGCTAAGATTCTGTGGCGCACCCAGAACCGTGCGCCACAGAAATATTTTAGTGGCACACCGACCACCATGCGCCACAGATTTTTTTTGAATTTCAAAAAAAAAGCGGCCAGATCTAGATCTAGATCTAGCCGCCGGAATTTCGCCGGAATTTTTCGGTGCTCGTCGGAGGCCGTGTTGCCGTGGGTGGAGGAGGAGGGGGTAGCCGGAGGTGGGTGGAGGATGGGAGTCATCGGAGATGGTCGAGTAGGTCGCCGGAGGTTGCCGGAGGTCGCCAGGGTGGATGAGGAGGTCGTTGGAGGTCACCGGAGGTCATCGGAGGTCACCGGAGGTGGAGGAGGAGGTCGCCGGGGTGGTGGAGGAGGTCGCCGGAGGTGGAGGAGGAGGTCGCCGGGGTGGTGGAGAAGATCGCCGGAGGTGGAGGTGGAGGTGGAGGTGGAGGTGGATAGGAGGAGGTCGCCATGGTGGTGGAGGAGGTCGACGGAGGTGGAGGTCGCCGGGGTGGTGGAGGAGGTCGCCGGAGGTGGAGGTGGAGGAAGAGGAGGATAGAAGATGTGTAGGAGAGGAGAGGAGAGGAGAAGGAGGAGGAAGAAGAAGGGGAGAGGAGAAGTGGAGGAGAAGGGGAGAGGAGAAGTGGAGGGAGAAGTGGAGGGAGAAGTGGAGGAGAGAAGTGGAGGAGAGAAGGGGTGCCGGCAGGATTCAAAATTTGGCATCCCGCCCAACAATTCTGTGGCGCATGGGCTAGACATGCGCCACAAAATTGTATTTTTATTTTTTTGATTTTGCTGGGAAATTTCTTCTTTTCGCCATAACTTTTTTTTCGTTTGGAATTTTGAGAATCCGAGAAATGTCCAACCGGGTAAACCCTGAAATTTTCTTTTCGCCATAACTTTTTTTCTTCTTTGGAATTTTTGCGGTTCCGAAATTTTCTCTAGTTATTTTTAAGCTATTAAACGCATTTTTTCGACGTCGTATGCAAAAGTTATGCCCGTTTTAATATTTTTTCACCTACTTTTGGAAAAAAAGTCAAAATGTGAATTTTAAATTTTTCCTAATAACTAGACCCTAAACCTTCCCTACATCTAAAAAGATTTTATTTTTTGAATTTTTTATCATTTTTTTTCACTTCGTGCAAAACTAAAAAGGCGATCCACCCGGGGGGGGCTGCGTGGGGTGAAAAAATGCTGCACAATTCTGTGGCGCATGGAACCACATGCACCACAGAAATGTCACTTTCTGTGGCGCATGTGGACCCATGCGCCACAGAATTGTGCAGCCCCTAATCATTGGTGACGGGC
Organism: Puccinellia tenuiflora; assembly: GCA_012064385.1. Classification (NCBI taxonomy): domain Eukaryota; kingdom Viridiplantae; phylum Streptophyta; class Magnoliopsida; order Poales; family Poaceae; genus Puccinellia; species Puccinellia tenuiflora. The sequence goes on along the minus strand of QRDG01001487.1, from coordinate 71,057 downwards.
CCACCATATTTCTGTGGCGCATGTGGCCAGATGCGCCACAGAAATGTACATTTCTGTGGCGCACCTTGCCCATGCGCCACAGAAAAGGCGGCGTAGGATGCAAGCCAGCCGTTGGTTGTGGGGCCCACAAAATTTCTGTGGCGCATGGAGGAAGGTGCGCCACAGAATGTCTTCTTTTAGTGGCGCATGTCCTCCAGATGCGCCACCGAATGTCTTCTTTTAGTGGCGCATGGAAACTGGTGCGCCACAAAAACAAATTTAGTGGCGCATGAAATATTGGTGCGCCACAAAATAGCATTCCACCTATAGCTAGTTTCCTAGTAGTGAGTAGAGCTATGGCTCCCCGGCAATGACGCCAGAAAATAGTCTTGATGACCCACAAGTGTAGGGGATCGCAACAGTCTTCGCAGGTAGTATGACCCAATTTATTGATTCGACTCAAGGGGAGCCAAAGAATACTTAAAGGTCTTTGCAGCTGAGTTGTCAATTCAGCCACACCTGGAGATGCACAAGTAACACGAGAGAGGTGAAAGCAACAGTGATTTGAGAACAATAGTAACAGCAACACGAAAGCAATGATGAAGAAATTTGGACCGGGGTTCATAGTTTCACTAGTGGCGGCTCTCCTAAGCAAATAATCATGCATTGGGTGAACAAATTACAGTTGGGCAATTGACAAAATTGCACTAATTAATTAAGTATGACAAAGCACTCAGTTTATCAATCAAACGTAGGCATGTATTCCATATATAGTTGTAACTACTCGCAATGAGAATTCGCACAACATCTTTTGTCCTGCCATCCGGTTTCAGCCGGGCCAATAAAGGAACAAATGGTAATTAAGGTGTTCCTTTTAATAGAACACTGGAGCAAAGCATTAACACACAATGAACACATGGAATCCTCAAGTTACTAACCATTCCCATCGATGTCCCCGTTTCTGTCACTCGAGGTCTCCGGTTCTGGACTAATAACAGGTGCATACAACTTGTAGATACGATCTAAGCATCAATTATATTCATGCAAACATAACGTGCCCAAATCTAAGATCATGCCACTCGTGCACTAGTGACAAGCATTAAGCATAACAACATTGTAGCAACAACAATTTATAAACATAAATAATCTGATCATAACGTTCCAATCCATCAGATCCCAACAAACACAACGCATATTACATCGGATTGATCTCGATCATGTCGGGCAGCTCACGAGAACATGGTATTTAACAACAAGGGGGAGAGAGTACCATCTAGCTACTGCTACAAACCCGTAGTCCGCGGGGGAGCTACTCACAACTCATCCCGGAGGCAGCGGTGGCGGTGAAGATGGCTCCGGGGGCCAATCCCCGTCCCGGCAGGGTGCCGGAATAGGCAATCTGACCCCTAAACTTGTCGACGATGGCAGTGGAGCTTTGTATCGTATTTGGGAAAATCCTTCGGGGGTTTGGGTTTTTGCGTCGGGTATGATTTTATAGGCGTCGGAGGCACCCGAGGGGGTGCCCGAGGGGCAGGGGCGGCCCCCGGCCGTGGTCCCCCTCTCAACCGCGGGTGGGACCCGCCCCAGGGCTGTGGGTCCCTCCCGGGGTCGCCCTTCTGGCTCCGGTCCTTATTTCTTCAATAAAAATCGTCGTAAATTTTCGTCTAATTCCGAGAATATTTCCAGAAGTAATTTTCTGCAATAAAAACAGCACAAAAATAGGGAACTGACACTGGGCATCTTGTCAATAGGTTAGTCCAATAAAATGCCTTGAAATGATACAATAATGTAGCATAAACATGTAATAGTGATAGGAATCAAGCATGGCATGATCAAAATTTATATATACATTTGACACGTATCATTCGCATTCTTGGTGGGCCCACAAGCGGTGGACCCACTTTGACCGCATCAGAGGAACCCCGTGTTTCACTGTTGTGACTGTAGCCCCCGGGCATAGTCCCGGCGGCCATGTCCTTCTGCTACCGGGGCTATGACCAAAAAAGTCAAAGTGGGTCCCATCCGTTAGGCCGCGCTCGCAGGGGAGCAGCGCGAGCCCACGGGTCTTCTTTGCCTTGTTGAACGCTGCGGTCCGCACGGATCGCCAACGCCCATCTTGAATCCAACTGGAGGAAGCATGCCGGACGGGACGTATCCTCGATCCCCGCACCGACGCGACGCGTGGGATGCCTTATAAGCCACGGTTCCTGGGAACTGTAGCCGTTACTTCTCCCCAATCGCAGAAATCCCAAATCGCCGCCCAATCGCACTTCGTCTTCCTCCTCCTTGCCGTGCGACGCGAGCTTCTCCTCCTTCCCCAACCCATGGCGCCCAAGTGGGAGAAAAGGGTAGTGAGGAAAATGAAGAAGACCGCCGGGAAGAAAAAGACCGCGGCGGGCCCCGCCCGACCCGCCCCTTCTCCCTCACCGAGGGTAACACAAGCCTTGTTCTCTCCAAGCACGTTTGCGAACGAGGAAGGGATTGCTATCGCCCGCAGCGTGCTTGCTGCGGAATTCATTGGAGGCGACTAGCTGAAGATTCGCCCGGACACGAGCCCCCAGCAAGACGGCAAGGTGTGTTGGGAATATGCCCTAGAGGAAATAATAAAATGGTTTATTAGCATATTCATGTTTATGATAGTAGTTTATTCTCCATGCTATAATTGTATTAACCGGAAACATAATACATGTGTGGAATATAAACAAACAAGTGTCCCTAGTAAGCCTCTACCGGACTAGTTCGTTAGTCAAGAGATGGTTAGAGTTTCCTAACCATGGACTTGTTATAGTCACTTGATAACGGAGTCATATCATTAGGAGTAATGATGTGATGGACAAGACCCAAATAATAAAGAGTTGCAATTGATCGTGTCACACAGTTTCATTGCCAACACTTTTAGTATGCCAAGTATAGTTTCCTTAGACCATGAGATTATGTCACTTCCGTTTACCGGAGGAATACTTTGTGGACATCAAACGTCACTTCGTAACTGGGTGATTATAAAGGTGGCTTTCAGGTATCTCTGATGGTATTTGTTGGGTGACATGAATCAAGAGTGGGATTTGTCCTTCCTTGTGACGGAAAAGATATCTCTGGGCCCTCTCGGTAATACAGCATCAGAAAGGTTGCAACCATGTGATTAAGTGTTAATCACGGAGATCCTATATTATGGACGAGTAAAGAGAATTTGCCAGGTAACGAGATGAAACTAGATATGGAGATATCAACGATCGAATCTCGGGCAAATTAAATATCGGTGAGACAAAGGGAATCATATACGAGATTAAGAATCTCCGGCATCGTGGTTCAATCAATAAGGAACTTCGTTGAATATGTAGGACTCAATATGGGCATCCCGGTCCCGCTGTTGATTATTGATATGATCATGTCTGCATGTTCTCGAACCCGTAGGGTCACACACTTAACGCTCTGATGTAGCTAGGGTTAACGATGAGATTATCGATGGTATGAATGAATATTGATTCGGAGTCTCGGATAGGATCCCGGACATCACCAGGAGTTCCGGAGTGGTCCGGAGAATAAGATTCATATAAGGAAAGTGGTTTCCGAAGGTATCGGAAAAGTTCCGGAATATTTCGGTAGGGTACCGGAAGGTTCTAGAAAGTTCTAGAGGAGTCTAGAAGTGGGACCCACATAATATATGGGGCCCACATGGACCAAAGAGGTGCAGCTAGCCACTTGGTCCAGCCGCACCACACAATGGCCCATATGGGCCAAACCGGCCAACCAAAGGGCCAAGGGACCCAAAGGGGGGCGCCCCAACTTGGGGGCCAAGGCAAGGGGGGGGCCGGCCAGCCCTTGCCCTAACCCTAGCCTCCCCATATAAAAGGAGGGGAGGGGAGGGGTGCGGACCACCCCATGGCTACCCTAGCCGCACCCTCCCTTGGCGCCCTAGCCGCCGCCCCTTCACCTCCATAGCCGGCGCCACCTCTCTCCCCGAAGGGCTGCCGACCCCACCACCTCCATGCCCTAGCCGCACCACCCCTAGTGTAGGGCTGCTACTGCTGCACCTCCTCCTCTCCCTCTCCTCTTGCTTGGCTTGGTGAAGCCATGCTCGTGGAGATCTACACCATCAATGCCACCACAGCCGTCGTGGTGCCGAGATCCATCTAGCCATCTCCACCTTGCTTGCGGGATCAAGAAGGCAGAGATCTACATCGAGCCGTACGTGTGGATACCACGGAGGTGCTGCCCGTCGTGACACTTCATCGGATTGGATCGCGTGGATAATACATCTCCTCACGACTAGATGAGTCTAGTTGCGGGGATCGACTAGCCAACCCCTGCACCGACAAAACGCGTTTGTTGATCTTCAAGGGTAAGAGATTGGATCTCATATTTGCTACCCTCGTCTAATAGATCTAGATCCTTGGGGTTTATTCCGCTTGCTGCGTAGGAAATTTTTTGTTTTCTATGCTGCGACCCCTTCAGTGGTATCAGAGCCTAGATCTATTCGTAGATGTTGGTGCGATTAGAACATAAGTGTTGTGGGCGTTGATATTTTATGTTGCTACCTTCTCGCGTGCACTTTGCGTCTTTGCGGTATTGTGAGATTGAAGCGGCCCGGACCAACCTTACTCGTCCACGCACGAGAGACCGGTTCCACGAGAGACATGCAACTTGTATTGCATAAGTGGCTGGCGGGTGTCTGTTTCTCTTGCTTTAGTGAAGATGCAATTTTCAATGGAAGGCCTTTCAAAAGGATGAGTAAATAAGCAACTACTATATCATCGTTGTGGTTTTGCGTAGATTAGAACGGTTCTATCTCATTGACCCAAGCCACGTAAAAATTGCATAAACAAAGTAGAGGACGTCTAACTTGTTTTTGCAGAGGGGGTCATGTGATGTGGTATGGCCAATATGTGATTTGTGATAATGTATGCAATGATCATGTTTGTAATCTTTCATGACTTGCATGTCGATGAGTACGGCAACCGGCAGGAGCCATATGGTTGTCTTTTATTTTATGTGACCTGCGTGTCATTGAATCACCATGTAATTGCTTTACTTTATTGCTAAGAGTAGTATTAGTTGTAGTTACAATAGTTGGTGGACAACCAGTGATGGCGCCACAATGATGGAGATCATGCCGGTGATGGAGATCATGTCGGCGCTTTGGAGATGGAGATCAAAAGCACAAGAAGAAAGGCCATATCATATCACAATTATGAATTGCATGTGATATTAATCCTTTTATGCACCTTATTGTTATGCTTAGATGTGATCGCGATGGTAGCATGATAAGGTGATCTCTCACGTTAATATCAAGATGTGTTCTTCCCTAGTATGCACCGTTGCCAAAGTTCTTCGTTTCGAAGCACCACGTGATGATCGGGTGTGATAGATTCTACGTTCACATACAATGGGTGTAAGCTAGTTTACACATGCGAAAATACTACGTTTTACTTGACGAGCCTAGCATGTATAGACATGGCCTTGGAACACAAGAACCGAAAGGTTAAACACGAGTCATATGGATGATATGATCAACATGGTGATGTTCACCATTGAAGCTACATCATCTCACGTGATGATCGGTTGTGATGTAGTGGATTTGGATCGTGTGTCACTAAAACAACCAGAGAGATGTTGAGTTTAGTGGGAGTTCATTAAGATGAACTGAATTATCTTAAACAAAAGTCCCAAGATGTCTTTGCAAAAAATCCTTGTAGATCATGGTCGACTATGGTAGTCTGTTCGTTGCTGAAAAACTGCATCTCGATGGGTCAATTTTGTTAAATGGTACCTGCATTTGAAAGAAGTCCTACACACCAATGATGAGCTCTACGTGCTAGAAGAACCAATAGGAGATAAACACAAATATTTCTGCAAGCGATGAAGAGTACATGGAGTGGTTTTGAACCACCTACTTGAAAGTCAAGTGGATGATGTGCACCTTCATGAATTCTGACCTAAGTAGACAATTCAAGAACTTGATTGCAATGGAGATTGTTGCTGAGCTGAAAAATAGGTTTTTCGGCACAAGTTAGAATTGTAAGGTTCGAATATCTGAACGGTTTTCTTTCACTCAAGATGGAAGAGAACACTTGCTTGGAACAACACCTGAGGATAATGCATGAGATACATAATCGTCTAGTGCTTGTTTGGAACCACGAGATGAATGACGGTTTCGCGATAGATGGGGTGATACGCTAGCTTCTCCCCAGCTTCAAGAATTATGTCGGAGACTATGTCATGGGAAGGGATTTGATCACTTTCTATGAGTTTGTGTCTCGGCTGCGTCATGTCAAAGTGGAAGCCATAGCAAGAGAAGTTGACAGTGCAAAAAGTATATATTGATATACATGTTATAAGTGTTTAAGTCCAAATTGCAATTGTGGCAGTTTCGATAAGTATTTGATACTCATTCTGTTTTATGAAAACAGAACCTGCTGCTTGAGATTTGCATAAAGGATATGGGAAGACATTGCAGAATAGTGGCAATCAAGGAGTTGATGCTGGCAACGATCTGTCTCTACATTTATCATTTGGATTAGAGGATTTGAATAAGTTTTGTAATCGAATTAAGTGTGATTTTAATTAGTGTGTCTTGCTTATGTGAGACGGTTATTCATGTTAAAGACAATGGTTGTTCTATTTTCATGAGTGATCCTTTTGGAAATCACAAGTTTTCGATTATAAGTGTATTATTCTTATTATAATCTAGATGATAAATTAGTTAAACATTTATAAAACAATGTGACATACTAAAAGATATCCAAAACTTAATAATGACAATTGTTTTAGTCGTGCTAAATATTGAATAAACATTTTGATGTTTTATCAATGCGCCTTATTGTAAGGAGTATGACTAAAATGCCACCCTTTGGAAGAGTGCCATGAGTTGCCGAAAATAAACACAAGTGTTGGTTGTATTTTCAGCGAATGTTAAATGTCATTATTTTGTGCGCTCCATCATAAATGATTAAATAGGTGTATTTATTCGAGTTATGATATTTGATGAGATCAAATAAATTTCTGGAGTTTAGGATATTAAGTTAACAAGAAAATTGAGTCTTTATGATTTGATCAAAAGAGACAAGATATTTGAGTTATATGTTAGTATGTGGACTTGTGAGAAGTGTTATCACAAATTACAATGTTTAGAATATTTCAAAGGCGTTTGATATGTCCTAAGATATTGTAATCACACACTATTTGATATTGTGTGGTCTCAAAGAAGGGTTTTACTTCAGGGTTTAATAATAGCATTTAGATTTATTTGATAAACACTCTGTTTAGAAATAAGGATCTATTTAATGATTCGCATAAACATTTTTCATATGAGTTATGAGAAAAGGTGGTTTCATTAATTATGAGATAATTAGAGACTATTGCGAATAATGTTGTAGTATATTCATAAGTATGACTATGAATGTGATTCCACCATATGAGACTAAAAGGGGCAAACCAATTTGTTGGTTGTGCTGAGTATTTTAGTGGATTTGTCATGAAAAGGTTTCATGGATAAAAGAATTGCTGGAATAAAATGAAAAGCTGAAACCTTGCTTGTTTATGTATCAAGTGGCACATATGTAAAGTGCTATGTTGGTTAAAACTTGACACATAAAGGAATTAATGATGGTGATCATTGAATTTCGGTTTAGCTTGTCTAAAGAAAAGTAGGATTCAAGAATATGGTATTTTGTCAGGTTACAAAATAATATTCATGATTCACTTGTCATGTTTGAGAAACAGGACAAACCTACGAAACTACAAAAGGAGAAATAGAAACCTTAAATACGAAAGTGACTAAGAGTCATCCTATGTTAAGTTTAAATCACAAAGTAATTGTTGCTTGATTTTGTGAAAGTGATGTTTCACATATTTATTCCTCAAAAGGGGTTTTGCAGGGAATAAATAAAAACTTAAAGCTAGTAAAGTACTAGCATTTCGTATAAAGAGTTCTCGATATTAATAGTTAATTAAGAATTTTGGAGGTGTCCAAAATATCGAGAATATACACGAGTGTGATCTAATTAAAATATGTGGTGACATATGTTAAGTTAGAGAAGAAACTATTTTCCATGATCAAAATATGTGGTGACATATGTTTGAGTGGGAGCTAGTTAATCATGGTCAAATATAAGGATAACATATTTCTGAGTGGGAGCCAAAGTGGTTTCACAATTTAATATGTGTATGGTGTATATTTGAGTGGGAGTTTACAACATCTTGTTTGAGTGAAATGGAGATTTCATAAATGTTGTAAATATTTCAGGAACCAAATGCATAACTTGTGAAGTTAATTTGAATGTCAAATATCTATGGAGATAGATGCGTATTTTGTCAGGAACCAACGTATAACTTATGAAGTTAGTTTGAACGTCAAATATCCATGGAGATGGATGTATCTATGGAGGATAGATATATTTGATAAGCATTATGTCAGGATGTTTAACTTAAGTAAGATTTTGAATGAGTTCAAAATAAAACAAGAGAAGAAAGTTTCATCTGCTTGTGAGAAATAGATGAAACATTGAGTTGATAACTCAGTACAAAATTGATGGTTGAAGGATATGTTGGTATTCGCTATGAATGGTTCATAGGTCTAAACATATAAGAACCATGTGTTTGTATTTGACGATATGTGACCCAAGTTCTTGGTTAGAAGAACATGTTAAGTGAGGAGTCATTTTTCATGGAGTTGAGATAATAGAGTCTAGAGATTGGTAGACTTGGTTGAAGTCATAAAACCAAACTAGATTGGAAATCTCATAAAGGCAGAAGCGCAGCGAAAGCATGATCGAAAATATCAAAGTGACATTATAGCACTGTCGATTTGTGAGTCTACAACATATAGGAGTATCTTATATTTACTAATTGGAGGCACCGTACGAGCCACCACGTTAATCCTAGGAAACTCTGATAACTGTCCGTACGATCTAACTATATTAGCTGATTGTCACCGTTGGATCGATACTTTGAGACGTCCACGCGCCAGCCTCTTGAGTTGAACTCCACGGTGGGATTATGGGAAAAAAACACTAGAGGATACCCTTGAAACATCTCGGCGCAGCCTTCTTTGATTTGCCGGTTCGCCGCCCCGCCTCAGTCCGTCGGCGCGTCATCGACAAACACTACCGCTGCACTTCCTTATCGTCCGCCTCACCCCTGTCTCCTCTCGATGCCGAAATCGGTGTCAATGTTTGATCTAGCTAGAATCGATCTAAAAAGGTACAATCCGATCCATCTGGGTTTCCCTAAATCCTCTTCCTCTCCAACCATTAAATCGCATCTGCTTCCAAGTTCTCATCACGCTGCAGTTCAGCAGCTAAATATACCCCATGATGGTAATTGCGGCTAGGAGAAGGTCTACTGAAGGCCCATATGGTACGCATGGAGCAAGAGTAGATTAGTTTTGATTTTTTTTTTTGAATTTTATGAGCGTCATGCAGTTTCAGACTTGGTCCTTAGAAAGTATAGCCTAGATTTTCCTTTTGAAGGATTTTAATGATGTGCACCCCTTAGTTTCAGACCTATTTAGATAAGTATTACTAGGAGTTAGTTCACCAATGAGGTTGACGTATTTCTGCACACTGTACTCGAGCACCTCTTCTATTTTCGTTGTGTTAAGAACACGAATCGTCTGAAAGTGGATAAGTCGTTTTGGAGCATTACATGTTTATGAGTTCAGTCTAATTTTCTCAGTTTCTGATAAGCGAAGATCCAATAGGATATTTCATATGTGTATCTACAAGCACAAACGATGCTCCGTTTCTTTTTGTAGTGCTGTTTGGAGATATGGGCCATATATACATTGAGGAGGTCAAAAAGATGGCATCTTATCAGTATTAGTTTCAAGCAACAAGGGAGATCCAAAACGATGATCAGGTTCTCTTTGTATTTTTTCATCATTTTTTTCGACTTGGTTAGTTTTTAATGCCCTTACTTTCTTCAATCGATGCCCTAAATAATTAAGAACATATGTGAGTTGATATCTGTACAGCTATCTATTTTGATATATGTAGCTGGGACTTGCTAAGAGATGCTATGTAATTAATATGTGTTAGAGAAACACAAATAAACTTCCAAGAAATTTATAGGTAGAGGCTGATTCCATGATACTATACTGTATGCTGTAGTAGTCCTATGTTGTATATACATGTGCAGACTTTGGTATGCATACATCATGAGCAGATAAAAATCAGTTTCTATCTGTTCCTTTTTAATAATAGTCTTGCATATATTTACACCCTTCTCATATAACGGGATATATGTATACTAAAAGGAAAAAAGAGTGATGTTATGGTCTACTACTAATAGACGATGGACTAAAGGAAGGTGTGCTCTAATTAATTGAGACAATAGACTGGATAACCAATGTCTTTCTCTTGCATGGATGGCGTAATTATGAAGAGATTCTTTGTATATTTTATGCCTACCAGATTTATATCAATTTTTTGCATGTCGCATTTGAAATATTGAATATGATATTTCGTGAAAACCTGAGTTGTGAAGTCAACTCTAATTCTGGCCATCTTATAAGTAGGCATGTTTGGCTAAAGTTGATGCAACAATCTGGTTAATGGTAGTTCTAATTTATTTCTATTTCAGATGAGGTCAGTTTGGAGTAGAAGGACAAAGAGGACATTTGTGCATACACATGGTCCTAGAACTATCTATTAGACAATGGTATTCTTTTGTTGTAGATACACATCCTAAACTCTGCGTCACTTTCAAAATTAATTGTATATATGGATGAGCACCTAATTCTTGGTTATTTAAAAATCTGAAGGTTAATTAGGAACATAATTTTTCCATTTACACTTTCATTCTCTTTTAGAAATACAAATATATGTGATTTCATACCAATAAGGAGAAGCATAAAGATTATATGTCCAACCTCTATTTTTAGAGCTTTTGATATTTATGGCTGCAAACTCTTAATGCTTAATGTTCATATATATCTTCTAACTTCCGCAGGAGTTCAAAATATAGTGTCCCGTATGCATGTAAATAAATATATCTTCTTCAAATTGTTGGAGGCTGAATATAGTAATGAAGCCCACGTAGTGGTTCTTGCATCCCGAAGTGCGCATGACCATGTAGAGTGGAAGCGGACGTCCTCGGCGGTTTATTCGGCGAACTCCATGTACAAGGTTTTGGGATCAAGACGTACGCAAAACTTTTCCAAGTTCCAAAAGAAGAAGTAATGGGGCTCAACATATGCACTGCATTTATTATAATGGTATAGGATGTTAGTGCTAGCCTCATGAATTATTGGTGAACAATTAAATTTTGTGATCTTAGAGTTTTAATTTCTTTCGTATCTTTTCATCTTATGACTCAAGTATGTAGTAAAAGATTATAAACGTCTCTTCTTTCTGACACCGAGTCGGCACTTCGTTGTTTGCATGGTTTGTTCGTGTTATTTGATCCGTCATCATGACCGACAGTACTTTCTATCGTCATGTTTCATCACATTGGATTTTTATTCCTATTAAATATAGTATTATGATTTATGCAATATTCATGACAATGGTGTAAGGAGATATAATATATTGAAAGTTTCTCCTCTTTTATTCACCATAAAGGTGGAGTATTGCTGGACAGCTATAACGTCAGGACAATAACGCCTGTACAATCTTCCCCTATTAGTGAAATTAACAATCTTCTGTTGGGTTATAATAAAGAAGGAAAACGATAAGCTGGTGTACACAATGTTGTATATAGACAGTTCATGGAAAGTCACGTATAGCCATTCAAAATCCATACCCTTTCTGTTGGGTTTCAAAATAAAATAACCAGATATTGAATATGTAAATGACTGGCCCGTGCGAATGCACGGGTTGACGACTAGTGTGATTAATTTAAGGATTAAAAGATATAATATTGTGGTTTGAGAAATTTTTGTTTCAAGACTGAGTGAGTTCCGGGTGCACATGCTATGAGAAAGTCCTCTTGACTGATCATACGTCATCTAGGCATAAAAGGGAAACAAAAATATCACTCTCTAACCAAATATATTATATTCATCATGTGATGATGAGAATTATCATGTGATGATAATAGGTTTATCATGAGATGATAAAGTAATGTCAAATTAGGTGATGTTAACGTTTTTGCAAAGAACATAAAGAACTGTATAGTACAGAACACGGACAGAACCTCTTCCACGAGCAAACATGATCAGCACTGAGACTCCATGAGTGTTAGACACCATGAGTGTTGGATCGATAAAATGTAAAATAGATTATTGACTCTAGTGCAAGTGGGAGACTGTTGGGAATATGCCCTAGAGGCAATAATAAAATGGTTTATTAGCATATTCATGTTTATGATAATAGTTTATTCTCCATGCTATAATTGTATTAACCGGAAACATAATACATGTGTGGAATATAAACAAACAGGTGTCCCTAGTAAGCCTCTACCGGACTAGTTCGTTAGTCAAGAGATGGTTAGAGTTTCCTAACCATGGACTTGTATAGTCACTTGATAACGGAGTCATATCATTAGGAGTAATGATGTGATGGACAAGACCCAAATAATAAAGAGTTGCAATTGATCGTGTCACACAGTTTCATTGCCAACACTTTTAGTATGCCAAGTATAGTTTCCTTAGACCATGAGATTATGTCACTTCCGTTTACCGGAGGAATACTTTGTGGACATCAAACGTCACTTCGTAACTGGGTGATTATAAGGTGGCTTTCAGGTATCTCCGATAGTATTTGTTGGGTGACATGAATCAAGAGTCGGATTTGTCCTTCCTTGTGACGGAAAAGATATCTCTGGGCCCTCTCGGTAATATAGCATCAGAAAGGTTGCAACCATGTGATTAAGTGTTAATCACGGATATCCTATATTATGGACGAGTAAAGAGAATTTGCCAGGTAACGAGATGAAACTAGATATGGAGATATCGACGATCGAATCTCGGGCAAATTAAATATCGGTGAGACAAAGGGAATCATATACGAGATTAAGAATCTCCGGCATCGTGGTTCAATCGATAAGGAACTTCGTTGAATATGTAGGAGTCAATATGGGCATCCCGGTCCCGCTGTTGATTATTGATATGATCATGTCTGCATGTTCGCGAACCCGTAGGGTCACACACTTAACGCTCCGATGTAGCTAGGGTTGACGATGAGATTATTGATGGTATGAATGAATATTGATTCGGAGTCTCGGATAGGATCCCGGACATCACGAGGAGTTCCGGAGTGGTCCGGAGAATAAGATTCATATAAGGAAAGTGGTTTCCGGAGGTATCGGAAAAGTTCCGGAATATTTTGGTAGGGTACCGGAAGGTTCTAGAAAGTTCTAGAGGAGTCTAGAAGTGGGGCCCACATGGACCAAAGGGGTGCAGCTAGCCACTTGGGCCAGCCGCACCACACAATGGCCCATATGGGCCAAACCGGCCAACCAAAGGGCCAAGGGGCCCAAAGGGGGGCGCCCCAACTTGGGGGCCAAGGCAAGGGGGGGCCGGCCAGCCCTTGCCCTAACCCTAGCCGCCCCATATAAAAGGAGGGGAGGGGAGGGGTGCGGACCACCCCATGGATACCCTAGTCGCACCCTCCCTTGGCGCCCTAGCCGCCGCCGCTTCACCTCCATAGCCGGCGCCACCTCTCTCCCCGGAGGGCTGCCGAACCCACCACCTCCATGCCCTAGCCGCACCACCCCTAGTGTAGGGCTGCTACTGCTGCACCTCCTCCTCTCCCTCTCCTCTTGCTTGGCTTGGTGAAGCCATGCTCGTGGAGATCTACACCATCAACGCCACCACAGTCGTCGTGGTGCCGAGATCCATCTAGCCATCTCTACCTTGCTTGCGGGATCAAGAAGGCGGAGATCTACATCGAGCCGTACGTGTGGATACCATAGAGGTGCTGCCCGTCGTGGCACTTCATCGGATTGGATCACGTGGATAATACATCTCCTCGCGACTAGATGAGTCTAGTTGCGGGGATCGACTAGCCAACCCCTGCACCGACAAAACGCGTTTGTTGATCTTCAAGGGTAAGAGATTGGATCTCATCTTCGCTACCTTCGTCTAATAGATCTAGATCCTTGGGGTTTATTCCGCTTGCTGCGTAGGAAATTTTTTTGTTTTCTATGCTGCGACCCCTTCAAGGTGGTGACCTTCCACGACTTCTATGTTGCGGGATTGCTCCCCCTTTCTCTGATTTCTTCATGGTAGTCCCAGACCTGCGGGTGGATCTTGATGAACAGGACATATTGGTCTCCTCCGCCGTGTCACCCGATGAGGCGAAAGTTGTGGAGAGCGACGATACTACACTGGAGGCCCACCGCAAGCGAGTCCGCATTGCCAGCTCGAAATTGTCAAGAAAGTCAAAGCAGGATGCTGGCGCCGACGACTCCGGCTCATCTTCGCCTCCTGTTCGTACCGGCGACGGGACTGCGCCGGCGCGAGACCCTGCAGTCCCTCCATCAAAGAGAGCCCGCGCATCTTCCGATTTCTTCGATCCAGATGTCCTCCTGACAGTCGCGAGCTCGTAAGTATACTCTTTTTCTTTGTTGTTTCTTTTTCTGCAATCATGAGGGTGGATTTTGAAATGACTCGAGTGTCTCTGTCAGGGACTCCTCCGGTGGTAAACTTCCTCCATCGGACGCGGCCAAACCCGATAAGGAGTGCGAGAGTGCGGACCAACAATGGCTCCGCCACCATCGCCAAACCGCGACGCTGTGCTGGGCGCTACTGCAACAACTGCTTCTAGTTACCATCTTGTCACCATCGTCAGCGCTCCTCCACTAGCTTCAGCCGAACACGTAAGTTTTTTTTATATATCGGGCGCGCGCTAGCGCTCCCGATGGGAGTAGCCCCCGAGTCTATATGCGACTAGGATTAGTCGGGTATAGACTCAAGCCACGTCTTCCCTTTTGCCGTCCTTTGTTTCTATTTGCTCGGGTGCGTGTTAGCGCTCCCAATCGGAGTAGCCCTCGAGTCTATATGCGACTAGGCACAATCGGGTATAGACTCCAGTTTAGATTTCTGACTATCTCCTTGCGCTAACACAGCCGATTACGCGCGAGCTGCTGGATATTGGCCTTCGCTACGCTGCCATGGAAGCGGAGGTCGCTCGACTGAGCCAACAGTCTGCTGATCTACAAGGTAAATTATCCCCTTTTCCGTTACTCATGTTCGTATGCTGTATTGGTCCTTATTGTCTATTGCCTGCAGAGTCTCTAGCGCAGGTTCAGCGTGAGAGGGATGACGCCACGCTGTAGTCTGCCGAGCTGAAGAAGAAGCTTGATTCCGCCGAGGGCGATGCCCACGCGCGTGCTGACGAGGTCGCGCGAGTCGCGAGGAAAGAGGCCGAGAAACCTGAGAAGGCGACCACCCGTCGACTTGGAGCTGTGACCAACTCCCTGTCAAGTTTGCCAATGTTGCATCCCTCACCCTTTGTTATGATATTGCATTTTTCTTTCGCTAAGTCTTCTTTCTCCTTTTCTACCCAGGGTACTTGGGCGCTCCTGCGGGCTGTAGCAGCCAAGCTCACCCCGAAGACTTGGAGGGTGCTCTGGTTGCCCTGGAGGGTGTCGGTGTCCAGACAGGAGGTGTCATGTCGAAGGCTATAGATATGCTTACGTGCTTGCACGGCAGCATGTTTCCCAAGGCGCAACCTCCCTCCTCCTTCGACGAACTGGCAGAGCTGTTTGGCTCGGATGCTTCCACCATGGCAGACTTCCGTCATGAGCATACGGTACATGGCTCGCAGACCACCCTTCTAATGCTGCTAGGGCACGACTTCGAGGGTGACGTTGACAAGGCCATGTCGGGGCGTCCTCGCGGGCCTGATGGCAAGGCGCTGCCCCTCAGCGACTTTTCTGAGAGGTCCTGTGAGTTGGCGTAGAAGCTGGTGGATACTCTAGGGAGGCAAGCCGCCAGGCATGCAGAGAAGGCCAAGAAGTCTACCAGCTCGCAGTAGTCGACAGGCTTCGTAATAGCTTGTTGAAGCTTTTGTAAAAACTTGTTCCCATTTACTTTTGTCGTCTGTAATGAACATTGGCCTAGGATCCTTTTATGACATTTCCTTTGCCCTTTTTGCTTGAGTATTTTATTTCTACGATCTAGCCCCCGAGCCCTTTTGGAGGGCTAGGGCGAGGGTACCTTCTCCGGTGTTGATTTACCTTTTTCCTTACACCTCTCGATTTATTTTATGGGCAGGCTAGCCTTGCCAGTGCTCCTCCATCCACTGGGGTTGCACTCAATCAGGAGCCTGGCTCCGAGTCTGTTGCCACTGTCTCTGGTGCCCGTAATCCTGACGAGTACTGGTACTCGGTGCTATACAGACCTGATGTGCCAGAGTGGAGCAGGATTTACGGGCTACTCAAGGTGTCTTAGCCATTTTGCGATCGAAGCAACCCCGCCCCGCCGAGCGAGAGGCTTGCTTGCTTGAAGAACTGGAAAAGGAAAATTTTGATCTGCTATGTAAGCGACCGCAAGCCCCCGAGCCGTTGTAGGTTTCTTTGTGCATCTATCTTCAATTGTTTTCTTCTTTCTGCAGGTGTTCAACTGGATGCTCGAGCTAAAGCCGACCGGGTGAACAGTCGACTGCGGCATGTTGCTGAAGTCGTAGGACGGGACACCACCTCCTTCTGGTCTGACAATGCCTGGGGTCGTGTTCTGGCTGTGCTACAGGATCGCGTGCAGCAGGTGGTTTCCTTTGTTGGGTCGTGCAGATCTGCACTGTCGCTGGTGCATGATACGTCTCAAACGTATCTATAATTTTTGAGTGATCCATGCTAGTTTTGTGATATTGTCACATGTTTTTACTGTCATTTTTATGCATTTTTATGCATTTTGTCGGACTAACCTATTGACAAGATGCCAAGTGCCAGTTTCCTGTTTTTGCTATTTTTTGTATTTCAGAAAGTCCACCACAGGAAATATCGTCGAATTGCGCTGAAAATTTACGGAGATTTTTTATGCGACGGAAGACACCTGTGGACCAAAGGGCAGCCTGGGGGGCCACCCACAGGGCAGGGGCGGCCTGCTGCCGCGGCCCCACCTAGACCCACGGGTGGGACCCGCCCCTGCTCCTGGGGCGTCCCCTCGGCCCCCTCCGACGCCTATAAAATCCCTTTTAACCTAAAAACGATGGGGCGGCCATTATTTTCCAGAAACTCGACTCTGATGCGCCGTCACCGAAAACCCTAGTTCGGGGTCCAATCTGAAGCTGATCCCGGCACTCTGCCGGAGGGGAGATCGATCCCGGAGGGCTCTTCATCATCATGCCTTCCTCCGGGATGATTTGTGAGTAGTCTCACCTTGGACTATGGGTCCATGGCAGTAGCTAGTTGGTAGTCTCTCTCTCTTGTGCTTCATGTCTTATGATCTTGTGAGCTGCCTAACATGATCAAGATCGATTATTGTAATGCTATGTGATGTGTTTGTTGGGATCCGATGGATTATGAAGTTATGTTCAGATTGTGCATGATTCTTATATGAGCAATTTATGTTCTTGCATGCTCTCCGATGTGCGTAGTTACTTTGGCCAAGTGATTGTGTGTATCTCGAAGAGAGGGTATTTATGCTAGATAGTGGGTTCATGCCCCCTTTTGTTCCTGGGCACGAGTGACAGAAACGTCTAAGGGCGAGGGTGTGATATTGCTACTAAGGGTAAAACAGCGGTGTTAATGTCTATTTTGATGTTAGTATTGCTTACTTCATGCACTTTACTTAATGCAATTGTCTGTTGCTTGCAACTTAATACCGTTGGGTGACAACCTGGATAGCGATCCCACGGTGGACTTTTTAGACAAAGACGCAGTTGGACTCAACGGTCTTTGTTCCTTGTCGTGATGCCTCTATAAATATTATCATGTCATTTTTGTCATAGCTAAATTCGGTTTGTGTGATGATCTTTTCAATTGCCTAGCTGTAATTCGTTCACCCATCACATGCATATTTTATTTAGTTGAGAGACTCCACTAGTGAACCCATGGCCCCCAGTCCATCTTTTTACATCGTTTACAACCTCATTTACTTGCTTTTAATTATCATTATTCCTCTGGTCACTTTTCATATTTTATCTATTTCATCATACAATTAATCGCTTTGTTTTCTGCGAGACCGGAAAGATTGACAACCTTTCCGCCTTTGGGGCAAAGTATTTTGGTTGAGTGTGTGCAGGTCCACGTCTGTTGAAGGTCAAGCGCCAGAGATCTTCAACATTCACCTCGTTGTTGATTTCAAAGTCCTACAGGTTCGATAAACCTCGGTTCATTAAACGAGGGAAAACTGCTACTAGCTGCAATTCCGCCTTCGCTTGGGGCACCACCCAACTTATTTTAATACAGCAGCAGTGCACAAGGCTCTGTTTCCCCTGGACGAGCAACCGCAAGGACTTGGTGCTCTCATTGCGAGGTTCCGCAAGGGTGAAGCTGCACGAGAGTTTGTTCGCGCCCAGCTAGTCAGCGGTGCAACATATGCCTTGGTGTTTGTGCGCAGACGCCACCCATACATGTGCCTGACAAGGATAGAGGAAGTTCCTCCACAACCTGATGGTGAGCCTATGCCGATGGAAGCCCATTACCGGGCTGTAGAGTGTGTGGCTATCGACTTGATCGGCAAACTGGAGCATGATACTGAGTTGCAACTTGACCATGTAACTTTACAGGTTCCAAAAATAGAGCCTAATGATTAGCTCTGTTCCTGTGTAAGTACTTGTAGAATATGCAAGTTGAATAATTTGTTGTAGTTGCGCGATGCGCCTAAGCTGTTGTCGAGCTTTTAGCTCTTTGTATGTTTAGTTTATTCTTTTGTGCTTCAGCAGTGCAGCCCCCAGGCGTCGGGTTCCACTCCGAAGTTTATTTTGTTTTGGCCTTTATAGCGCAGCCCCCGAGTATCGGGTGCTGCTAAGGCGGTTATCGTTCTCTTGACCTCAACGGTGTAGCCCCCGAGTATCGGGTGCCATTTCGGAGTTTATTTTGTTTTGGCCTTTATAGTGCAGCCCCCGAGTATCGGGTGCCATGAAGGCGATTACCTTTGTTGTGCGGCATATCGACTCCAGAACATTGCACTTTATTAAAGGAGACGTAGTCTCAAGGATTACATCGGTGGCTGAACAACCTTATTGATAGTTGTGCTACGCATAGAAACGTCGCAGATGTGCAGCTTTTCACGGGTTGTGTGAGAACTCTCCGTTTCTTACATTATTCAGGCGGTATGCTCCGCCGCCGATGACTTCTGCGATAATGAAGGGTCCCTCCAATGAGGAACCGAGTTTGTGCACCTTCTTTTGCTTGAGCCGGAGCACTAGGTTACCTTCCACAAATGACCTTGTGTGCAGACGACACCTATGGTAGTTGCGTAGGCTTTGCTGGTATGTTGCCGTGCGGTCGAGTGCGATGTCTCGCGCTTCGTCCAGCATGTCGATGCCATCCTCGAGTGTCGTTTTGGCGTCATCTTCATCGTATGCTACGACACAAGGTGCGTCAAAGCGCAGGTCGTGTGCCAGGACTGCTTCTGCCCCGTACACCATGAAGAATGGACTGTACTGGGTTGATTTGTTAGGCGTGGTGCGCAGACTCCACAGGACAGAGGGTAGCTCCTCCACCCAAGCACCCGCCGCGCGCTTGAGTGGCACAAAGAGGCGCTTTTTTACGCCGCGGCAGACGAGGCCATTCGCCTTTTCCACTTGTCCGTTGGACTGTGGGTGGGCAACCGAGGCGTA
The DNA here is from genome assembly GCA_012064385.1 of Puccinellia tenuiflora. Classification (NCBI taxonomy): domain Eukaryota; kingdom Viridiplantae; phylum Streptophyta; class Magnoliopsida; order Poales; family Poaceae; genus Puccinellia; species Puccinellia tenuiflora. Next base: position 51,411 of record QRDG01001487.1, on the reverse strand, counting down.
ATTAAGCTTGATGCCTTGCTCTTTGCAGAAGTATTGGAATTCCTCAGTGGTAAAGTTTATTCCGTTATCGGTGATTATGCTATGAGGGACACCGAAACGAAAGATGATGGATCTGATGAAGTTGACGGCAGTCGTGGCTGCTGCATTTATGATTGGCATGGCCTCTATCCATTTTGTAAACTTGTCAACGGCCACAAGTAGGTGTGTGTGTCCACCGCGGGCAGATTTCCTCAGTGGTCCTACTATATCAAGTCCCCACTAGGCGAATGGCTAGGCAAGGGGAATCGTTTTTAACTCCGAAGCAGCGCATGAGCCTTGGTGGCGAATTTCTGGCAGCCGATACACCGCCTGATGATGTCCTCGACGTCATGGAGTGTTGTGGGCCAGTAGAACCCAGCACGCAGGGCCTTGGCGACTAAAGCCGGCTGCTGGCGTGATGCCCACATGTACCAGCATGAATCTCGAGGAGAATAGCCTTGCCGTCTTCGGGTGCGATGCACCTCTGGAGGATGCCCGATATGCTTCGCTTGTAAATCTCTCCATTGATTATTGTGAATGCTTTGGCACGACGAGTGATACGCCATGCTTCGACTGTGTCTTCTGGAAGCTCTTGATGTAGCATGTATGCCAGGAATAGCTTCATCCACATAGGCTCGATGAGGAAAACCTCGACCGAGGGTTTTGCTGAGTCGGGTGTCTAAGAGCTCGGGGCGTTAGTCTCTAGGGTTCTTGGTGCCGGTGTAAACGGAGTCATAGGCCGCGCAATCCTTATGGACCTTTTGTTTATCTTTTCTAGGAAGACTCCGGGGGGTACTTTAGTTTTCATGGACCCGATGTTTGTTAGGGTGTCCGCCTCTTTGTTGCTGGCACGCCCAACGTGACGGAGTTCGCAGCCGTCAAAGTGACCCTCCATGATGTTGTACAGGTTCCGATATGCGATCATGTTGTCTGTTGCGGCGTCGCACTCCTTCATGGTCTGCTGTACGACCAAGTTGGAGTCTCCGTAGATCATTAGGCGGTCGGCGCCGCACTCCTTGGCCATCTTCATCCCATGTATCAGGGCCTCATACTCGGCTTCATTGTTGGATGGTTTCTCAAAATTCATCTGCAGGACGTAGCGCAACTTGTCACCTTTCGGCGATATGAGGATGACGCCTGCGCCTGCCCCCTCGTTCCTCTTGGAGCCGTCGAAGTACATGGTCCATGAGCTTGATGTATCAGGTACCGAGGGCAGATGCATCTCCATCCACTCGGTGGTGAAGTCAGGTAGGACCTGTGCTTTGATCGATGTTGGGTGTTTGTATGTTAGATCCAGAGGACCTAATTCGATGCTCCATTTGTCTACCCTGCCAGTTGCCTTGGAGTTGTTCAGGATGTCTGCGAGAGGACCTCGCTGAGGTAATATACAGGCCTCTGCACTCCATGGGCTCTCCCTCCTTCCGCAAGCTCGACCACCAGCACTGTACTAACCACCCGGTTCGTGGCGGCTATGTAGAGGTATAATGTTCCCTTCTCCCGAGGATCTACAAGGATTGGTGGAGTTGACAACATGCGCTTGAGGTCGATGAATGCAGCTTGGGCCTCCGGAGTCCACTCGAACCGCTCTGTCTTCTTCATCAGCTGACAAAACGGAAGCGCCTTTTCGCCCAATTTGCCGATGAATCGACTGAGTGCGGCTACTCGTCCGGAGAGTTGCTGGACCTACCGAAGCTTTGAGGGCTCCGGCATCTTCAGAAGTGCCTGTGTCTTCTCCGGGTTCGCTTCGATACTGCGTGTAGACACGAGGTACCCTAACAGCTGCCCGGTCGGAACACTGAACACACACTTTGTTGGGTTGATCTTGATGCTGTATTTCTTGAGCGCGGCGAAGGTCTCGCGCAAGTAGTCAAGGAGCGTTTCTTCTTTCCTAGTCTTGATGACTATATCGTCAACATAGACTTGGACGTTTTGCCCAATTTGCTCTTTGAGGCAGTTTTGCATCATGCGCTGGTAGGTGGCACCCGCATTCTTGAGCCCGAAGGGCATTGTTGTGTAATAGTAGACGCCGAAAGGCGTGATGAATGATGTTTTGTCTGTTGGGAATATGCCCTAGAGGCAATAATAAAATGGTTTATTAAGCATATTTAAGTTTATGATAATAGTTTATTATCCATGCTATAATTGTATTAAATGGAAACATAATACATGTGTGGAATATAAACACCCGGAGTCCCTAGTGAGCCTCTACAGGACTAGTTCGTTGATCAAGAGATAGTTAGAGTTTCCTAACTATGGACTTGTTATAGTCACTTGATAACGGAGTCATATCATTAGGAGTAATGGTGTGATGGACATGACCCAAATAAAGAGTTGCAATTAATCGTGTCACAAAAGTTTTGTTGTCAACACTTTTAATATGCCAAATATAGTTTCCTTAGACCATGAGATTATATCACTCCCGTTCACTGGAGGAATACTTTGTGGACATCAAACGTCACTTCGTAACTGGGCGATTATAAAGGTGGATTTCAGGTATCTCCGATGGTGGGTTGTTGGGTGATATGAATCAAGAGTGGAATTTGTCCCTCCATGTGACGGAGAAGATATCTCCAGGCCTTCTCGGTAATATAGCATCAAAAGTCTGCAGACATGTGATTAAGTTGTAATCACCGGGATCCTATATTATGGACGAGTAAAGAGAACTTGCCGGTAATGAGATTAAACTAGACATGGGGATGTCAACGATTATATCTCGGGCAAGTAAAATATCGTGAGACAAAGGGAATCGTATATGAGATTAATTGAATCTCCGGCATCGTGGTTCAATCGAGAAAAGGTTTTCGTTGAGTGTATAGGAATTAATATGGACATCCCGGTCCCGCTATTAATTATTGATATGATCATGTCTATGCATTCTCGAACCCGTAGGGTCACACACTTAACGTTCCGATGAAATTAGGTTTTGCGATGAATTAAATGATGAAGTGAACGAATGGTGATTCGGAGTCTCGGATGGGATCCCGGACGTCACGAGGAGTCCGGAGAATAAGATTCATATATGGAAAGTGGTTTCCGGAGGTTTCGGAAAAGTTCCGGAAATTATTTATAGGGTACCGGAAGGTTCCGGAGTGTTCTAGAAGGGTCTAGAAGTGGGACCATATTTTGTATGGGGCCCACATGGTGCAAAGGGGTGCAGCCACCACCTAGGTGGGGCGCACCACCTAAGCCCATATGGGTGGTGCGGCACAAGGAGGGGGAGTCCCACTCCTAGTTGGACTAGGAGTTGGGCCCTCCACCCTTTAGGAAAGGGGCCCAAGGAGGAGTCCTAGTTGGACTCCAACTTGGGGGGCAAGACAAGAGGGGGGGCCGGCCGGCCCTGCCCTTGCCCTAGCCGCCACCTATATAAGGAGGGGAGGGGGGGAGGCGCACCACAACCTTGGAGGCTGCCCCCCCTAGCCGCACCCCCCCTCTCTCCCATCTAAACCCTAGCCGCACCCCTTACCCCGAAGGGCTGCCGCCACCTCTCCTCCACACCTAGCCGCACCCCCTTGCCCTAGGGGCTGCGCCACCTTGCTCCTCTCCCTCTCCTCTTGCTTGGCTTGGCGAAGCCCTGCTCGCGGAGATCGTCATCATCACCGGCACTACCGTCGTGCTACTGAGATCATCAAGGCCACGTCTTCTCGCTTGCGGGATCAAGGAGTCGACGTCTTCATCGAGCTGTACGTGTGGACGCCGCGGAGGTGCTGCCCGTTGCTGCACTTCACCGGATTGGATCTCGAGGATAATACATCTCCTCGCGACTAGACGAGTCTAGTTGCGGGGATCGACTAGCCAACCCCTGCACCGACAAAACGCGTTTGTTGATCTTCGAGGGTAAGAGATTGGATCTCATCTTCGCTATCTTCATCTCATAGATCTAGATCCTTGGGGTTTATTCCGCTTTGCCGCGTAGAAAATTTTTGTTTTCCATGCTGCGACCCCATCAGTGGTATCAGAGCCTAGATCTATTCGTAGGTGTTGATGCGATTAGAACACAAGGAGTTGTGGGCGTTGATATTTTATGTTGCTACCTTCTCGCGTGCACTTTGCATCTTTGCGGTATTGTGAGATTGAAGCGGCCCGGACCAACCTTACTCGTCCACGCACGAGAGACCGGTTCCACGACTGACATGCAACTTGTTTTGCATAAGTGGCTGGCGGGTGTCTGTTTCTCTTGCTTTAGTGAGGATGCAATTTTCAATGGAAGGCCTTTCAAAAGGATGAGTAAATAAGCAACTATTATATCACCGTTGTGGTTTTTGCGTAGATTAGAACGGTTCTATCTCGTTGACCCAAGCCACGTAAAATTTGCATAAACAAAGTAGAGGCGTCTAACTTGTTTTTGCAGAGGGGGTCAAGTGATGTGATATGGCCAATGTGATTTGTGATAATGTATGCAATGATCATGTTTGTAATATTTCGCGACTTGCATGTCGACGAGTACGGCAACCGGCAGGAGCCATATGGTTGTCTATTATTTTATGTGACCTGCGTGTCAATGAAATCACCATGTAATTGCTTTGCTTTATTGCTAAGAGTAGCATTAGTTGTAGTTGCAATAGTTGGTGGACAACCATGGTGATGGCGCCAAGATGATGGAGATCATGCCGGAGATGGAGATCTTGCCGGTGCTTTGAAGATGGAGATCTAAGAGCATATGAAGAAAGGCCATATCATATCACAATTATGAATTGCATGTGATGTTAATCCCTTTTATGCACCTTATTGTTATGCTTAGATGTGATCGCGACGGTGGCATGATAAGGTGATCTCTCATGTTAATATCAAGATAATTAAGTGTTCTATCCTAGTATGCGCCGTTGCGAAAGTTCGTCGTTTCGAAGCATCACGTGATGATCGGGTGTGATAGATTCAACGTTCACATACAACGGGTGCAAGCCAGTTTGCACATGCGGAAATACTACGGTTGTCTTGACGAGCCTAGCATGTACAGACATGGCCTCGGGAACACGGAACCGAAAGGTTAAACACGAGTCATATGAATGATATGATCAACACTGAGTTGTTCACCATTGAAACTACATCATCTCACGTGATGATCGGTGGTGGTGTAGTGGATTTGGATCGTGTGTCACTAATCAACCGGAGAGATGTTGAGTTTAGTGGGAGTTCGTTAATTTGATTAAATTGAACTAAAATTATCATAAACAAGTGTCCTAAAGATGTCTTTGCAAAATCCTTGTAGATCATGGGAGACTACATTAGTATGTTTCTTGCTGAGGAGCTGCGTCTCGATGGGTCAAACTTTGCTGAGTGGTACATGCGTCTGAGAGAAGCCCTATACGCCAATGATGAGCTCTACGTGATAGATGAAGCTTTAGAAAAACGCCCTGATGTTACTGTTGACTATGAAGGGTATATGGAGTGGTACGATCAAAAGACCACCTACTTGAGAGTCGAGTGGCTGATATGCACCTTCATGGATTCTAACCTTGGTAGACAATTTGGAAACTTGAGTGCCTGGATGAATTTCTTTCAACTAAGATGGAAGAAAACACTTGCTTGGAACAGCACCTAAGTAAGATGCACCGGCTGTATTATACTATGGTGGATGTTTGGAACCATGAAATAACTGACGAGATGGCAATAGATGGGGTGCTGCGCTCGCTTCCCCCCAGCTATAAGGCTTATGTTAGGAACTATATCATGGGAAGGGATTCGATCGCTTTCTGTGAGTTTATTTCCCAGCTGCGTCAAGTTAAAGTGGAACCCATAGCAGGAGAAGTAGTCAACGCAGAAGGTATATTTTGATATACTAGTTATAAATGTTTAAATGTCCCATTTACACTCTATTCAGGGTTTTCGCAGGGGCTGGTTGATGTTGTTGGGGGTGCCGCTTGATTACAGGAATGAGTATGATATTACCAATGCCATTGCTGCTTTTGGCAAGTTCATTAGTTGGCACCAGGATGATGCAGTGCGAGATAGAACTTTAGTTTATGCTGCTTTTAACTCCCCTGCTCAAGTCCCCCGTGATGTTGTCTTTGGACATTACTCTGATCTTGGATCTGTAAAGGAAACATGGACGGCTCCATGCTATATCCTAAGTGCTGAGTTTGCAGATGTCCTACCTGCTGACGAGGACCCCATGCCTCCTGATGGCAATCCACACCCTCTACCTGGCAACATGGTGAACAATCCCAATATGTTTGTCCTTCCACAATTCCCTGAGATTGGTTGGGATGCACTGCAGCATGAGGATGTGCAACAGCAGCAGCAGGGGGAAGATCTGCAACAACAGGATGAACCCCAGCAACATGTGGAGCAACAGGTTGTGGAAGTGGTTCATGGATCCATTGTTTTGGACCCCTCCATTGACTCCAGCAGCTCTGGTGCCAATGCAGATATGGAAGTTGAGCAGCAGCTTAATCTGGTTCAGGCACAGCAGCAGCCACAGCAGGTTATTCATGTAGGTATGGCACACACAGTTTTTGGGCCAGCATTGCCTCCAGCTTTGCTTTGGGAAAGGACTTTTCTTCCTATGATCTCCACCATGATATCTGAAGTTATTCCAAGATCCATCACTTTTCCTGCTATTACTTCTGTGTTCCTGATTAAGAGATCTTGGGATACAGCTTTTGAAGAACGGTTTAGTTGCTGTTTGACAAGCATGGTGTAGGGGAACCCAAGGAACAGAGACTTCTTCTCTCAGCCAAGAAGAGGCCGGTTGCTCGTGCCCTTTGTTTTGATGTTGCTGATAACCAGGTTCTGCCGGCCCCTGTTTTCTCTGCACCACCGGTGACCAGAAGTAGGAGCAGAGCCAGGAAAGTTGCAACTCCTGTGGTTGACAACACTGTTAGGCGTTGCACACGTAGTAGCATAAAAAGGGATGGCTTCCGGCCCACTTCTTCTGTTCAGGCTACTCCAAGAAAAGGAGCAAGAAGCAGACAAGAAAGAAGACAAGTCCAGATCGTGCAGAAAGGCAAGCCCTGATTCCGGAGACTCCTATTGCTGTCATGCAGCAGGTTGGAGAGGCTTTGGGGATTGAAGCTAGCAAGCTTACTGAGGACAAGCTTAAGGCCTCCTCCTCCACAACTGTAAATACAAAGAGTTCTGATGGAGGCAACTAAATCTTATCTGTGTGTGGGAGGGGCAGCTACCTGTGTTCTTTTGTTTGGCTGTTCTTGTTATGGTACTTGTCTCAGGGGTTTATTTTGTCAGTTGTCTACTGCTGGGTCTGTATTCTGGTCACTTAGCTATGCTAGTGGCAGTCATGCACTTTATATACTAGGCTTTTATTAATGAATGTACACTCTAGAAACTGGTGTGTCTTATGCTGGAATGTGCGTGGCTTAAATGGGGAAGATAGACAGCTTGCTGTGCGTTTCAAAAATTGAGGAGAGTCAATGCTCTATCGTCTGCCTACAAGAAACTAAATGTGAATATATTGACCACCGTTTTATCAGAAAATTTGGCCCTAAGCGCTTCGATAATTTTGCTTACAGCCCATCTGTTGGTGCATCTGGAGGTATCTTGGTCATGTGGAACTCATCTGTTTTTGATGGTAGATTGGTGCAGATAACCCCCTTTGGCATAATTATTGAGTTCACATCTGCTCATAATAGGGAGACATGGACTTTGGTGACTGTCTATGGCCCTTGTCATGGTGCTAAAAGGGAGGATTTTGTGTCTTGGCTTTATAACCTCCAAATACCTATTATGAGTAACTGGCTGTTGATTGGTGACTTTAACTTTATACGCTCAGAGGAAAACAGAAACAAGCCAGGTGGGGATGCTAATGAAATGTTTCTCTTCAATGACATTATTGGGCATTTGGGTCTCATTGAACTACCTCTCAAGGGTAGATCTTTCACTTGGTCCAATATGCAGGAACACCTTTGCTTGAGCAGCTTGACTGGTTTTTTACTTCTCCCAACTGGACCTCGGTCTATCCAAATACTACTGTGTTGCCCCTTGCAAAGTCATCTTCAGATCATGTCCCTTGTGTTGTGAACATTAGCACCTCTATCCCTAAAGCCAATATCTTCAGATTTGAAAGTTTCTGGGTTAACCAGCCGGGCTTCATGGAAGTGGTAAAGGATTCATGGAATAAGGATTCCAAAAAGCAGACTAGTGCAGCTATCATGGCAGACAAGTTCAAGTCTTTGCGATATGTGTTAAAGAAATGGCATTTATCCCTGTCTAAGTTAAAGATCTTGATTCAGAATTGCAACAAGGTAATCCTAATTTTGGATGAGCTCGAAGAGATGAGGCCCCTATATACCACAGAATTCAACTTCAGGAAAATTGTGAAGTTACATCTGGAGGAATTGTTACTGATTGAGTGCCGGTATTGGAGAAAGAGATGTACTGTGAGATGGATCAAACTAGCTGAGGATAATACTAGGTTCTTCCATGCCATGGCAACTAACAGATATAGAAAGAATACCATTGCTATGCTAAAAGATGAAGGAGGTAGAACAGTATCTGATCACAATGAGATGGCTGGTATGCTCTGGTCCTATTACAAGGATAGAATGGGAAGGTCTGATGGGATTGATATGCAATTTGACCTATCAAGGTTAATCAGGAAAGTAGATGGCCTTGATATCCTAACTGAACCCTTCACAACTGATGAAATGAACTTAGTGGTGAAAGAGATGCCAGCCCATAAGGCACCTGGGCCAGATGGTTTCAATGGACTGTTTCTTAAGAAGTGTTGGCCTATTATCAAGGATGACTTTTATAAGTTAGCAAGGGATTTCCAGGAGGAAAAGATAAACTTGCAGAGTATAAATGGGTCATATATTACTTTGGTTCCCAAAGTCAATAGCCCTGAGGATGTCAATGATTTCAGGCCCATCTCATTGACAAATGTGTGCTTCAAGTTTTTAACCAAATTGGCAGCTAATAGGCTTCAGAAACACATTCTCAGAAGTATTCACAAGAACCAGTATGGTTTCCTCAAGGACAGATCCATTCAGGATTGTGTGTCCTGGGCTTTTGAATACTTGCATCTCTGTCATGCTTCCAAGAAGCCAATTATTATCCTCAAGCTAGATTTGCAAAAGCTTTTGATACCATTGAACATGAAGCTATCCTGAGTGTTATGAAGTGTATGGGTTTCAATGAAAAGTGGCTAAGATGGGTAAGGAATATCCTGTCTACTGGTACCTCTCAGATTCTGTTAAATGGTGTACCAGGCAAGCAATTCCAGTGCAGAAGAGGGGTCAGGCAAGGTGATCCTTTGTCACCATTGCTATATGTACTTGGATCAGAGTTGCTGCAGGTTGTGGTCAATGATTTGCTGCACCAAGGGGATATTGAACTGCCAATTGTAACTAATGATGAAGATTATCCCATAATACAATATGCAGATGATACTTTACTGATCATGCCGGCTGACCTCGAACAAGTGCTTGTAATGAAAGAGATGTTGATGAAGTTCTCTATTTCTACTGGTTTAAAGGTGAACTACCACAAGTCGAGTATGGTGCCTATTAATGTGTCTGGGGATACAGTTAATCAGTTAGCTTCTGCTTTTGGCTGTCAGGTGGATTCACTGCCGTTTGCCTACCTTGGTCTGCCACTTGGAACCACTAGGCCTAAAATTCTGGACCTAATGCCAATTGTAACCAGACTGGAGAGGAGGCTATGCTCTACCTCCTCTTTCCTTTCACAAGGTGCTAGGCTACAGTTGGTGAATTCAGCCCTGGCTTCTATGCCTATCTATTTTCTGTGTTCGTTACAGTTGCCTGCAGGGATTGTGAAGCAGATGGATAGGGTGTTGAGGCAATGCCTTTGGAGAGGGAACTCTGATACTCCAAAGCAGTCTCTTGCAGCCTGGGATATGTTGTGTAAGCCCAAGGAGTCAGGTGGGGTTGGGATAATTAATTTCCCAAAGAAGAATGAGGCTCTGCTTTTAAAACACCTCCATAAATTTTATAACAAATCTGATGTTCCTTGGGTAAGCTTAGTATGGAGTGCACATTATGAGGAGAGTGTTCCTCATGCGCAGAATCTATGTGGCTCCTTTTGGTGGCGTGATATCATGAAACTAGTGGAGAAGTTTCGGTTGATTGCTACGATTCAACCTGGAAAAGGAAACTCCTTATTATTTTGGGAGGACTCATGGGTTTTTGCTGGGTCTACCGAGCCCCTCTCGCTTAGATATCCCAGGTTATATTCCTATGTACTTGACAAGAGCTCCTCTGCAGCTGAGGTGTATGGTCAGCAGGATCTGCTTTCTATGTTCTATCTGCCTTTGTCAAGTCAAGCATATGATGAGTTCCAGGATTTAACTGCTAAGATGGCAATGAACCCCTTGTCTATTGATGATGACAAATGGTCTTATCCTTGGGGGCCTATTTTCTCTGCAGCAAGGTATTATAGACATCTTCATGCTCATCTAGACCCCATGCCAGTGTCAAAGTGGATTTGGAAGTCTTCTTGCATGATGAGAATCAAGTTCTTCGCTTGGCTGCTCCTCAATGACAGATTAAATACCAAGGATCATTTGCAAAGAAGACATTGGCAAGTAACCTCAGATTTTTCATGTGTTCTTTGCCCTGGTGGACATCATGAAGATAGGTTCCATTTGTTCTTCCAATGCAACTTTAGTCATAGGATTTGGACTTATTTGCAGATAGACTGGACTCTTAGTGACGATTTGCAAGCTGCTGTCTCTAGGGCAAGGTCGGATTTTAAGCAGCCTTTTTTCACTGAGGTAATAATGTTAGCAGCATGGAATATATGGAAACAGAGAAATGGAAAATTTTTTGAAGCCAAAAGGCCTTCCTTTGCTGCTTGGAGGAGGGAGTTCGTTCATGATATATCCATGCTTGTGCATCGGATTAAAACCAAGCATCAATCTGCTCTAAAGGCCTAGATAGGCAGCCTCATGTAACTTGTTGTTTGATACATTAGCTTGTATAGGTAGGTTTCTTCTTACTCTTTTCCGTCAGCATGTAAATATTCTGTAATTCTTTTATGCTTTCAATAAAATGCTGTGGGGCTTTTGCCTCACAGTCCTTTATATTCAAAAAAAAAAAGTATTTGATACTTGTGCTGTTTTATGAAAACAGGGCCTGCCATTTGAGAAGTGCATGGAGGGACTGAGTGGATTTCGCGGGAAGATGGCAATCAAGGAGTTGATGCTGGCGTCATTTCACTTCTACATTTATCTTTTTTAAATTAGAGGATTTGAATGAGTTTTGTAATCGAATTAAGTGTGATCTTAAATTAGTGTGTCTCGGTTTGTGAGACGGTCATTCATGTTAAAGACAAGTGGTTGTTCTGTTTTCATGAGTAATCCTTTTTGGAGATCACGTTTCGATTATGAGATTGTTGTCCTTTGCTAGATTTAAACGATAATTAGTTAAACACTTATAAAATAAACACATACTAAAATATCCAATACTTAATGGTGAGATTTGTTTTAATTATACTATTAGTGCTGAAGAGCATCTTGATGCGCATCACTAAGTAGTGTGATTAAAAATGCCATTTTCTGAAAGTGCCATGAGTTGCTGAAAATAAACACAAGTGTTGGTTGTATTTTTCAGTAAATGAAAGACATCATTATTTTATCATGGATGAGTGAATAGGAATATTTATTCATGTCATGATGAGACTTTGGAAGTAGAGGATATTAAGTTAACAAGATAATTGAGTCTTTTCGATTTGATCAAAAGAGACAAAATATTTGAGTTATTGTTTAGTATGGTGACTTGTGACAAGTGTTATCACAAATTACAATGTTTAGAGATTATTCAAAAGGTGTTTTGATAAACCTAAAGTATTGTAGTCACATTATATTTGATATTATGTGGTCATAAACAAAAGGGTTCTTGGTTTTAAGGTTTCATTTGTATCATTTAGATTTATTTTGATAACACTCCTGTTTTAAATAAAGGATCTATTTAATGATTTGCGTTTCGCATATGAGTTATGTGAAATAGTGGTTTCAATAATTATGAGATAATTAAAAGCCATAGCAAATAAAGTTTTGTAGAGTATTCATATGAGATTATGAATAGAGATTCCACAATGTGAGACTAAAAGGGACAAACCAATGTGTTTGGTTGTGTTATGTATTTTAGTGGATTTATCGTGAAATGGTTTCATACATAAAAGGAATTGTTGGAATAAAATTTAGAAAGCTTAAACCTTTCATGTTTATGTATCAAGTGGCACATGTGTAAACTGCTATGTTGGATAAAACTTGACACATAAAGGTTTTGATGATGGTAATCATTGAATTTTGGTTTAGCTTGTCTGAAGAGATGTAGGTTTCAAGAATATGAATTTTGTAAAAAGTTGCAAAATAATATTCATGATTTACTTGTCATGTTTGGGAAACAAGACATACCTACAAAACTACAAAAGAAGAAATAGAAACTTTAAATACGAAAGTGACTAAGAGTCATTCTACTTTAAGTTTAAATCATAAAGTAATTGTTACTTGATTTTGTGAAAAGAATGTTTCACATATTTATTTTGCAAAAGAGTTTGCATGGAATAAATAAAACTTAGAGCTGGCAAAGTGCTGGTGTTTCGTATATGAGTTCTCGAATCTTAAGAGTTAAGAGTTTTTGGAGGAGTCCAAAGTGTCGAGAAAGTGCATAAGAAACTGAGTGAGATCTAATTAAGATATGTGGTGACATATATTAAGTTAGAGCAGAAATTAATTTCCATAATCAAAATATGTGGTGACATATGTTTGAGTGGGAGCTAGTTAATCATGGTCAAATATAAAGATAACATATTTCTGAGTGGGAGCCAAAGTGGCTTCACAATTTAATATGTGTATGAGGTATATTTGAGTGGGAGTTTACAACATAGTGTTTGAATGAAATGGAGATTTCATAAATGTTGTAAATGTTGTCATGGACCAATGCATAACTTATGAAGTTGGTGTGAATGTCAAATATTCATGTAGATGAATGTATCTATGGAGGATAGATAAATTTGATAAATATCAAAGTCAGGGTGTTTTACCTATACAAGTTTTTGAAGGAGTTCAAAATGGAAACAAGAGAAGAACGGTTCATCTCATTGTGGCATATAGGTGAAGCATTGAGTTAGAGAACTCAGTACAAAATTGATGGTTGGAGAATATGTTGGAATCCAATATGAATTGTTCATAGGTCTCAACATATAAGAACCATATGTTTGTATATGACGATATGTGACCCAAGTTCTTAATTGTAAGAACATGTTGAATGAGGAGTCATTTTTCATGAGATTGAGATAAATTTAGAAAATGGTGGACTTGGTTGAAGTCATAAAGCCAGACAAAATTAGGGATCTCTTAATATCGGAGTAACACAGCGAAAGCATGATCGGAAATATCAAAGTGACAAGGCTCACTATTGATTTGTTAAGTCAACAACATATAGGAATATATGATTAATTCAAGGATTGAAATAAGATATAATATTTTGGTTTGAGAAAGTTGTTTCAAGATTGAGTGAGTTCCAGATGCATGTGTTATGAGAAAGTCCAATTGACCAATCATACATATGGGCATGAAAGGATATGATTATCTCACTCTATAACCAAACATATTATATGCATTATATGATAATGAGTTTTATCATGGGATGATTTTATCATGAGATGATAAAGTAATGTCAAATTGGGTGAAAGTTACACATTTTTGCAACGGACATAAAGAGCTGTAAAGTACAAGCACGGACAGAACCTCTTCCACAAGCAAACATGATCAGCACTGAGACTTCATGAGTGAGACTGCATGGGTGTTGGATCGCGGAAATGTAAACTAGATTATTGACTCTAGTGCAAGTGGGAGACTGTTGGGAATATGCCCTAGAGGCAATAATAAAATGGTTTATTAAGCATATTCAAGTTTATGATAATAGTTTATTATCCATGCTATAATTGTATTAAATGGAAACATAATACATGTGTGGAATATAAACACCCGGAGTCCCTAGTGAGCCTCTACCGGACTAGTTCGTTGATCAAGAGATAGTTAGAGTTTCCTAACTATGGACTTGTTATAGTCACTTGATAACGGAGTCATATCATTAGGAGTAATGGTGTGATGGACATGACCCAAATAAAGAGTTGCAATTAATCGTGTCACAAAAGTTTTGTTGTCAACACTTTTAATATGCCAAATATAGTTTCCTTAGACCATGAGATTATATCACTCCCGTTCACTGGAGGAATACTTTGTGGACATCAAACGTCACTTCGTAACTGGGTGATTATAAAGGTGGCTTTCAGGTATCTCCGATGGTGGGTTGTTGGGTGATATGAATCAAGAGTGGAATTTGTCCCTCCATGTGACGGAGAAGATATCTCCAGGCCTTCTCGGTAATATAGCATCAAAAGTCTGTAGACATGTGATTAAGTTGTAATCACCAGGATCCTATATTATGGACGAGTAAAGAGAACTTGCCGGTAACGAGACTAAACTAGACATGGGGATGTCAACGATTATATCTCGGGCAAGTAAAATATCGTGAGACAAAGGGAATCGTATATGAGATTAATTGAATCTCCGGCATCGTGGTTCAATCGAGAAAAGGTTTTCGTTGAGTGTATAGGAATTAATATGGACATCCCGGTCCCGCTATTAATTATTGATATGATCATGTCTATGCATTCTCGAACCCGTAGGGTCACACACTTAACGTTCCGATGAAATTAGGTTTTGCGATGAATTAAATGATGAAGTGAACGAATGGTGATTCGGAGTCTCGGATGGGATCCCGGACGTCACGAGGAGTTCCGGAGGAGTCCGGAGAATAAGATTCATATATGGAAAGTGGTTTCCAGAGGTTTCGGAAAAGTTCCGGAAATTATTTATAGGGTACCGGAAGGTTCCGGAGTGTTCTAGAAGGGTCTAGAAGTGGGACCATATTTTGTATGGGGCCCACATGGTGCAAAGGGGTGCAGCCACCACCTAGGTGGGGCGCACCACCTAAGCCCATATGGGTGGTGCGGCACAAGGAGGGGGAGTCCCACTCCTAGTTGGACTAGGAGTTGGGCCCTCCACCCTTTAGGAAAGGGGCCCAAGGAGGAGTCCTAGTTGGACTCCAACTTGGGGGCGCAAGACAAGAGGGGGGGCCGGCCGGCCCTGCCCTTGCCCTAGCCGCCACCTATATAAGGAGGGGAGGGGGGGGAGGCGCAACACAACCTTGGAGGCTGCCCCCCCTAGCCGCACCCCCCTCTCTCCCATCTAAACCCTAGCCGCACCCCTTACCCCGAAGGGCTGCCGCCACCTCTCCTCCACACCTAGACACACCCCCTTGCCCTAGGGGCTGCGCCACCTTGCTCCTCTCCCTCTCCTCTTGCTTGGCTTGGCGAAGCCCTGCTCGCGGAGATCGTCATCATCACCGGCACTACCGTCGTGCTGCTGAGATCATCAAGGCCACGTCGTCTCGCTTGCGGGATCAAGGAGTCGACGTCTTCATCGAGCTGTACGTGTGGACGCCGCGGAGGTGCTGCCCGTTGCTGCACTTCACCGGATTGGATCTCGAGGATAATACATCTCCTCGCGACTAGACGAGTCTAGTTGCGGGGATCGACTAGCCAACCCCTGCACCGACAAAACGCATTTGTTGATCTTCGAGGGTAAGAGATTGGATCTCATCTTCGCTATCTTCATCTCATAGATCTAGATCCTTGGGGTTTATTCCGCTTTGCCGCGTAGAAAATTTTTGTTTTCCATGCTGCGACCCCATCATTGTCTTTGTCTTCTTCCTTCATCCTAATCTGGTTATAGCCCGAGTAGGCGTCCAGAAAGGAGAGGCGCTCGCAGCCTGCCGTCGAGTCGACAATTTGGTCGATACGCGGCAGGGGGAAATGATCCTTTGGACAACACTTGTTTAACGATGTGAAGTCGACGCACATGCCGAGTATGTCCATATTCTTCATTGGCACCAGGACGGGATTAGCTACCCAGTCCGACTTCTTAATTTCCTGGATGAACTTGGCAGCCAGGAGCCTGTCGATTTCTTGCCCGATGGCAAGGAGCTTCTACTCGGTGAAGCGGCGCATAGTTTTCTTGACGGGTCTTTCATTAGGCAAGATCTGGAGTGTGTTCTCGGCGAATTCCCTGGGTATGCCTGGCATGTCGGCTGGACACCAGGAAATATGTCCCAGTTCTCATGCAGGAACTCGACGAGCGCGCTTTCCTATGTGGGAGGCAAGCTCGTCGATACGAGGGCCGTCTTCTTAGGATCGGTTGGGTGTACCTGATGCGCCCTTGTGTCGTTGGTTGCGTTGAAGGCCGATTCGGGTGCTGATTTTTTGCCCTCGGGGAAGAGGGTACGATCGTTGGTGAGTGACAGCTCCTGGAGCTGCTCCTGCGCCCCAAACGATTCAGAGATCTTGTTAAATTTGCGGTCGCACTCGTCGGACCACTCGAAGTCTCCGTGGACGGTGATGGTCCCGTAGGGTCCTGGCATCTTCAGCTTGAGGTAGGCGTAGTGCGGGACTGCCATGAACTTGGCGTATGCTGGCCGTCCGAGGATGACGTGGTACTGCGACTTCCAGTCCACCACCTCGAACTCTATCTTCTCTTTCCGGAAGTTTGCTGGCTCGCCGAAGATGACGTCGAGCGTGATTGTGCCCAGGGGGTAGACCGGCCGCCCTGGTACTATGTCGTGGAAGGTGTTGATTGATGGCGCGAGGTTGGTTGTTAGTATATTCATCCCACGCAGCGTGTCGGCAAACATGATGTTGATGCCGCTGCCGCCGTCCATAAAGATGCGGCTCATTGCGAAGCCGCCGATCTGGGCATCGAGGACGAGGGCCGAGTGCCCTGGCCATGGCACCTGAGGTGGATGGTCTTCGCGAGAGAAGATGATGCTTGCGTGGGACCACCTGAGGAACTCGGGCAGCGCAGGCGGTGACTTGACGGCGAGGTGCACTTGCCTCGTTATGAGTTTCTGATCCCGGTTGGAGGGACGCCCTTTTTGTATCATGAACATGCGCCCGACAGGTTTCGGGTAAGCTTCTTCGCCTGCCTGAGGCTCCTCGACGCGCAGCTAGTACTATACGGCTCCCGCCATGTGTCCTGGTGGCGGCAGGGCTGGAGGACTCGATGCTCCAATGGTTGGCGCACTTGGAACGACTAGTGCTTGTTGCTGGAGGAGGCATGCATACTGCGCCTACAGCTCTTGAAAGCTCTCACAATCCTTCAGGAAGTGAGAGGATGTAAGGTTGCCGTTGTCATCCCTGAACATGTGGAGGACGTGGCACTCGTCCGTTGTGTGGCTGCCGTGGTCGCCACTCGCGCTTGATGTTCTTGTCGTCTTTGTAACCAGTTTTCGGCCGCCGCTTTCATAGCGACTGCCGTCACGATTTCTTTGCTCGCGGTTGTCGGGAAAACCCGCCGCCACAAGTTCTGTATCCTCGGTGTCGTCGTGTGCACGTGACTTCCGCTTGCAACGACGATCGTTGTTGCGGCAACTCCAAGAACCTTGGTCACTGACTTCTACAGGTGTGCCGTTGCGCTCATTGCATATGGAATCTTCTCCGTCCGCCCACTCATTGGCGATCTGCATGAGATGGGCGATGGTCTTGGGCTTTACCCTCCCGAGTGCTTCTTTCAGTTCAAGTCGATAAACGCCTCGGGTGAACGCGTATATCGCGTTGTCTTCCGAGATCCTCTCTGCTGAGTTACGGAGGAGGGTCCACCGCTGGATGTACTCGCGTAGCGTCTCGTCTGCATGTTGCTTGCAGGCTCGCAGTTCTTCGAACGAAGCGGGGCGTTTGCACGTGCTGATGAAGTTGCGAACGAAATCCTCGCTAAAGTCTTTCCATCAAGTGTATAATCCCCGTGGCAAGCTTTTGAGCCAGGCTCGAGCTGACCCCGAGAGCATAAGCTGTATGTACTGCATGGCGGTAGACGTAGAACCTCTCTGGCAAGTTACTGCCGTGAGGTAGTCCTCCAACCAGGCGGACGGTTCTTTTAGACCGTCATACTTTGGCGTCTCAGAGGTTAATCTGAATCCCTTTGACATTCTTGCATCTCGAATGCGGTGACTAAAGCACAGCGCGCCGCAGGGCTCGAACTCTTCTTCAGAGTCCGAATCTTCACTACTCGCATTGCGAGCAGCCCGCCTGGAGCGGTTCCTGTTGACCTTGCTTTGCGTGATGACGTTTCGTGCATCTTCTCCTTCTGCGAGGCGATATCGATCCTCCCGTTGACGAGTAGCACTAGTAGAAAACAGGGCTTCGATTTGGAGCATTAGTCTCGGTTCCAATTGGAACCGGGACTAATGCTCCGATTCCAACGGCCAGAAATGGCTATATCGTGCGGCCACCTTTAGTCCCGATCCGAACGGGACCCTTAGTCCCGGTTTGTGTTATGAGCCGGGAATAAGGTTTTGCGCCAGGCTGCCAGAGGCTCCGGGACCTTTAGTCCCGGGTCGTGTAACCACCCGGGACTAAAAGGTAAAAGGCACCCGAGCCAGAAAATCCTCTCCCTCTCTCTCTCCGCACGCGCCACCTCTCCGCCGTCATCGCGCCGCCACCGCCGCCACCGTCGCCGCCGCCGTCGCCGTATCCCTCGCTGTCACCGGCGCCGTCTCCCTCGACCGAACCGGCGAAATCCTAGGTGAGAATATTTTTTAGAATTTTGTGTAGAATTGTTAGAATTTTTTTGTAGAATTTCATGTAGAATTGATAGAAATTTTTTGTACAATTTTTTATAGAATTTTTGTTTACAAATTTGTGTAAAAACGTGTGATATTTGTGAACATAATAAGTAATAGAAGTGAAATGATGCCGAAAATAAAAATTAGGTTTGAAATTTATTAGCTCGATGATTTAATAGATGATTTAGGTGGTTAATTAGTTAGATTTACTAGTTAGAAATATTAATATGCTAATAAGTCCCATAATAATACTAGTTAGAAATTGGGTTAGAAAATTAGTGTTACCAGAAAATTGGGACTAGAAAACTAGTGTTAACAAAAATTAGCAAAAAATAGTGTTAGCAAAAATTGGGTTCAAAAATTAGTGTTAGCAGAAAATTGGGTTAGAAAATTGGGAAAGATTCCACGAGCTGTCAAATTAGAAGCCCCTAATAGGATTACATATGATGTCCGACATCATATGTAATTCCATTAGGGGTTTCTAATTTGACAGTTCCTGGAATCTTTCCCAATTCTGCTAACCCAATTAGGATAATTTTTGTTAACACTAGTTTTTTAACCTAATTTTTTGCTAACTCAAGGATAATTTTTGCTAACACTAATTATCTAACCTAATTTTTACTAACCCTAATTTTTTAGTATTACTTTTTTAGTATTACTTTTGTAGTATTACTTTTTTAGTATTACTTTTTTAGTGTAGAAATAGAAATTTTGACTTAGCTGTTTTTAGTTTATTGTTCTCGGCGACGATGTCCCTGTTGGACCAGAGGGGCGATGTGCGGGACTGGGCTCCGCCGGGCTGGCACTGGGAGGTGCTACCTTCTGGGAGTCGCGGCTTGGTGAGGAATCAGGGTCCCGTCGTCGACCCGGAGCTTATTTGTTGGTAGTCGCGTGGGCCACGATCAGTGCAGAGGGAGCCGACCCCCGAGGAGGTGGTACGTCGCCGTGTCAGGGAGGAGGACGAGCACGTCCGTCGATATATGATTGCGTTGGAAACCAGGTTCTCTAATACCTAGCAGTTTATTCAGGGATCTCACTCGAGCTATATCCTGTGATGGTTCCTTCTCTTTGGGTATTCACCACCCGTGGCTCAGGACCCGAGGGTCGACGCCCAGTTTGATTGGGCGAGCGGTAATATTCAAGATGTATAAGTGGTATTATCTGATATTATTGTTTTATTTTCTGGATTATTTGAGATGTATTAGGGTTAAATAAAAAAGCAATAAAATTGAAGCTGTGATTTTGTTCAGCCCAACGCGCGCTACCATTAGTGTTTTGTTGTGTTTATAGCATTAAAATAACTTACAAGTCTTTAAAGAAATTACTAATTTTAGCATCGTGATTGCTTTTGATATATACTTATATAATAATGCAGATGCCCCGGCAATGGATGTAGACTACTGACCGACGCTCTGGCGAGTTCATTAATGGCGTGCATGATTTCCTCCGTGTGGCTGATGCGAACAAGCGAAATGGTTTTGTATTCTGTCCATGTAGTGTCTGTAAGAATTAGAAGGATTACTCTGATTCAAAAATCCTTCACAGCCACTTGTTTCGGTCCGGTTTCATGCCCAACTATAATTGTTGGACCAAGCATGGAGAGAGAGGAGTTATAATGGAAGACAATGAAGAACAAGAGGATGGTGACAACTATTCCCCTGAATACGGTGATACTTTCATGGGGGAAGCTGAAGGGGAAGCTGAAGAAGAGGCACATGATGAGCCCGCTGATGATCTTGGTCGGACCATTGCTGATGCACGGAGAGATTGAGGAAGTGAAAAGGAGAGGGAGAAGTTGGATCACATGTTAGAGAATCACAAAAAGTTGTCGTACCCAAATTGCGAAAATGGTATGAAAAGGCTTGGTAGCACACTGGAATTGCTGCGATGGAAGGCAGAGCATGGTCTATCTGACTCCGGATTTGAAAAATTGCTGAAAATGATGAAAAATATGCTTCCAAAGGATAACGTATTGCCCGCCAGTACGTATGAAGAAAAGAAGGTTGTCTGCCCTCTAGGTTTAGAGGTTCAGAAGATACATGCATGCCCTAATGACTGCATCCGGTACCGCGGTCAAGAGTACGAGAATTTGAATGCATGCCTGGTATGCACTGCATTGCAGTATAAGATCAGACGAGATGACCCTGGTGATGTTGAGGGCGAGCGCCCCAGGAAGAGGGTTCCTGCCAAGGTGATGTGGTATGCTCCTATAATACCACGGTTGAAACGTTTGTTCAGAAACAAAGAGCATGCCAAGTTGTTGCGATGACACAAAGAGGAACATAAGTCAGACGGGATGTTGAGACACCCTGCTGATGGGTAACAGTGGAGAAAGATCGACAGAGAGTTCAAAGATTTTACAGGTGACGCAAGGAACTTAAGGTTTGATCTAAGTACAGATGGCATGAATCCTTTTGGGGAGCAGAGCTCCAGTCATAGCACCTGGCCCGTGACTCGATGCATCTATAACCTTCCTCCTTGTTTGTGCATGAAGCGGAAGTTCATTATGATGCCAGTGCTCATCCAAGTCCTGAAGCAACCCGGCAACGACATTGATGTGTACCTAAGGCCATTAGTTGATGAACTTTTACAGTTGTGGGACAAACCTGGTGTACGTGTGTGGGATGAGCACGAACAAACAGAATTTGACCTACGAGCGTTGTTGTTCGTAACAATCAATGATTTGCCTGCTCTTAGTAACCTTTCAGGACAGACAAATAACGGGTACAATGCATGCACACTCTATTTAGATGAGACTGAAAGTATATATTTGGAACATTGTAAGAAGAATGTATACCCGGGGCATCGTCGATTTCTTCCGGCCAAGCATTCCATAAGAAAGAAAAGCAAGCATTTCAACGGTCAGGCAGATCACCGACCGAAGCCTACAAAACGTACTGGTGATGATATATTTGGTATGGTCAAGGACCTAGAAGTAATATTTTGCAAGGGTCCTGGCGGTCAATTTGTTCCGAATGACGCTTCTACCGGACACGCACCCCATGTGAAAGAAGAAATCTATATTTTGGGAGCTACCCAATTGGAAAGTCCTAGAGGTCCGCTCTGCAATTGACGTGATGCATGTGACGAAGAATTGTGTGAACCTGCTAGGCTTCTTGGGCATGTACGGGAAGAAAAAAGATACACCGGAAGCACGGCAGGACCAGCAACGTATGAAAGACCCAGAAGGCCTGCATCCAGAATGGTTTCGAGGTCCTGCCAGCTATGCTCTTACCAAAGCAGAGAAGGAAATCTTTTTTGAATGCCTGAGCAGTATCAAGGTCCCGTCTGGCTTCTCGTCGAATATAAAGGGAATAATAAATATAGCAGAGAAAAAGTTCCAAAACCTAAAGTCTCATGACTGCCACGTGATTATGATGCAATTGTTTCCGGTTGCATTGAGCGGGCTTCTACCGGATAATGTTTGAGTACCCATTGTGAAGCTATGTGCATTCCTCAGTGCCATCTCTCAGAAGGTAATCAATCCAGAAGATCTACCACGGTTACAGAATGATATGTAGGGACGGGCATTCTTTCACTCAAGCATACTACACAGTTCTACAAAATTCCATCTTGGTGGCTCCGTACATTGAGGAACACAAGAATATTGTATGCTCCAAAAACCCGGGGCAGACTAACTCCTTTGTTTTACGGCTCCACATGGCGACTTTCGGCAATTGGTTGCAATCACATCTAAGGAATGACAACGATGTTGGAGATGAGCTGTACTGGTGAAAGAACATGTGCCACCCCCATTGGTTTTGATGTTGATAACAATACAATTAAGTGCTCTAATGTTGTATCTCAGTTGTGCAGGAATTTCAAAAGAGTCATCGCGAAAAGATGTTCAAGGAGGTATTTTCAGTGTTTACCGGAAGTACCGGTAAAGTCACTGGTACTACCGCTGGAAACTTCCGGTGGCACTTCCGGTGGCATATCCGCTTATGAAAATCCGCTTCTGGAATGCCCCGGAAGTAGGCGTGCTCAGCGGTACTACCGCTGGCTACTTCCGGAGCCACTTCCGGAACCAGTGCCGCTGCGCTCCTGTTATTTTCCGGAAGTGAGCCCGGTACTTCCGCCAAACCGGAAGTACCGGCCCTCCCGGCGGTACTTCCGCTCCTGCGGGAATCTGGACGATGGCTGAGAAGACCGTTGACTGAAGGACGCTGAGGACCGGAAGTACCGGCCCTCCTGGCGGTACTTCCGGCGATGCGGGATGAAGATGCCCTCCAACGGCCAGTTTTTGTGAAGGAGTATAAATGCTCCTTCACCTACCTTGGAAAAGATAGCTTGTTCATTTCTCTCACCTCCATTAATGCCTTAGCAAGCTCAAGCTCAAATTTCATAGATCTCCCAATTCCTCCACCCAAACTCGCTGATTCTTGGAGGATTGAAGGAGAAGGCCCCGATCTACATCTTCACCGAGCAGTTTTCCTTTCCCCCCTCATTCTCTTGAGGGATCTTGTTTCTAGGGTTAGCTTTGTGTTACCCTAGATTCTTGTGCTCATTTGTTGTTGTATTTGTGACAGTGTTGTTGATTTGGGAGCCCCCAATTCAGTTGTGGGTGTGTGCCCCAAGAACCGTGTAAGGGCTCCGTATTCCGCCTTGAAGGACTCCAATAGTGGAAGGTGAACCAAGCCTTTGTGGCGAAGTTCATCGGAGAATAGGGTGAGGCCTTCGTGGCGTTGAGTAGGCCTTTGTGGCGAACTCACACCCCTCCAACGAGACGTACTCCCTTAACAAGGAGGAACTCGGGAATACACCCTTGTCTCCACGTGCTTCCCCTTTCCGTTACCTCTTTCCCTTTGTAGCCTTTACTTGTATCGTTAATTGCCTAGTTGTTTAGTTTGCTTCTCATATAGGTAAATTCACCGTAGTTGCATATCTAGATAATTTACCTTTGTGTTAAGCCTTAAATTGAAAAAGATTAAAAATTGGTGTAGCACCTATTCACCCCCCCCCCCTCTAGGTGCCCATACGATCCTTTCAATTGGTATCAGAGCCTTGGCTCTTAAGTTAGGCTTCACCGCCTAAGAGAGTATGGGTGACGGAGATGGTGTTACGGGTGGTAGCGCTCCTCCAGTGTCCATGGATGATCTCAAGAATTTGGAAACAAGCTTGACATCATCCATGAACACTCAAATGGATGAGTTGCGTGCTATGATGAGGCAACTCTTGAAGGCTAACACGCCACCCGCCACACCATCCCTAGAGGCTAATGCTTCCGCCGCGCATAGTGGGGAGGGCGAACAACTCACTAATGAACCCCCTCCTAAAATTGATGGTGGGAAGCCGGAGTACCATGGGGTTCCATTCACGTACTCGGTCGACCCACCTATCCCGCATTATCATATAAACAATAGGGGTGATCCACCTAAGTTTAATCCATCTTGTTTTACTAATTGGCAATTTATGATGAAATCTCATATCAAGAGCGCTTCGAGCGAGCTATGGAGAGTCATTCAAGTTGGGTTCAAGGCCGTTGATCCGAACAACATGACAAGAAAAGAAGTTGTGGATGGTCAACTAAATGACTTGGCTCTCAACATAATTCACACCGCCGTGGGAGAAAAACACATGTCACTCATTGAGATGTCCACCACCACCAAAGAAGTTTGGGATATTCTCACTCAAGAGTTCATCGGTAATGAGAGCATGCAAAGGAATAGATTTAAGGCCTTGAGCGACCAAGCCGAGGGCTTTTTCATGGTAGAGGGTGAAGATCATGAAGAAATGTATCGAAGACTCAAGACCCTTGCTACTCAATTTCGAGCCCTTGGTGCAACCTATGTGGATGATGCTTGGATCAAAAGGAAGTATGTGAGCGCCCTTTGGCCGTTTGAATCCACCGACTTGAAGAGTCTCCAAGGAAGACACAACTACCACCTCATGTCATCTAATGAAGTCATGCAAGAGATGGCGGCATACAAGGTGGCCGCCAAAAACGCCGAAGATGCTCGAGCCCGAGCCATTGGAATGCATAGAGGAACCTCACTTGCTTTGAAGGCCAAGGTTGTGGAGCAAGACGAAGATGATGAGGCTCAATAAGATGT
Organism: Puccinellia tenuiflora; assembly: GCA_012064385.1. Lineage (NCBI taxonomy): Eukaryota > Viridiplantae > Streptophyta > Magnoliopsida > Poales > Poaceae > Puccinellia > Puccinellia tenuiflora. Next base: position 26,741 of record QRDG01001487.1, on the reverse strand, counting down.
GTCACATTGGGGTCCCAAAGAGCTTCAAGATACCCTCAAGGACTACGCGGCTCTCACATCTAAAGTCTTTTGGAAGAGTCCGTCCAAGGCAAGGGATTTCGTCAACAAGGCAAGTGGAAGGAAGGAGGGTGGCCAAAGAGTTCGTTCATGCTACAATTGTCAAGACAAATATCACTTTGTGGCCGAGTGTCCGTTTGAGAATAGAGAACTTCATGGAGGAAAGCACATTAGGAAGGACAAGTCAAAGGACACATTGAAGAAACCTTTCTTCAAGAAGAATGCTATCAACAAAAAACCTCCAAGGATTGTGTTGCTTGCTCAAGAAGAATATTCATCCGGGGAAGAAGAAGGAGAGCCCACAAATGAAGTTGCCGCCATTGCTATTGCTTCTTCATCATCTCCTTCTCTATTTGAATCCCCCAATGAGAATGTCTCTATCTCCGCAAGGTGCTTCATGGCTAAGACCACCGAGGTAACATCACCCTCATCTCCTAAGTCAATGAGTAATATGGATGATGCTACTAGTCTTAAAATCAAAGAGGAAATAGTTGCTTTCGATCATTTTATCACTAACATGCAAGGTGAAACAAAGAAGCATGTTGAGACTCTTATGAGTCAATATGGTGAAGCTCAAGAAATGCTTGAGATAAAGGGTAAGATTGAAAGAGAGGATGCTATGGAAATTGCATCCCTAAAAGACAATCTTGAAGAAGAGCATGAGCTTAGAGTTTCTCTAGAGCAACAACTAGAATCCATAGAAGAATCAAATGATGTAATTGTTGCTAAACTCATTAAAGAACGTGACCATGCAATTGCTAAATACAAAGCATGTAAGAAGGAAAAGGTCGAGCTTGGTGTTGGTCATTCTAGACTAACCGAGGAGCTAGAGAAGCTCTCCAAGGCCTACAAAGCATTGGAGAGTGAACACTCTACCCTCACCAAGTCGTATGAACAACTTCAAGCTCAACCGCCTAAAAATGATATGCCTAGCTCTTCCACTCCTATTACTTGTGATCATGCAAATATCATTGAGGAAAATGCTAAGTTGAAGATCAATCTTGCTAAGGCCATCTCTCTAGGTAAGAAACCATTTGTCACTTCACAAAAAGGGAGAGTAGGTCTTGGGTTCATTGAGGAAGAAAAGGAGAAAGAGAGCTTCATGAAGGATGCTAGAGCTCCTCAAATTAAGAAGGCCAATGCTACTAGTGCTCCTCAAGCAAAGAGGATCCCTCAAGCTAAGAAGAAGGTCAACATTGCTAGTGGTGGTGCCACAAGGGGCAAAACCATTAGTGATAACTTTGCGGGAAAGACTAAACCCTCATTACATTATCTTTGTTGATTATTATGGGGATGTCTATGCTAAGTTTGTTGGTCCTAGAAATGTACCTGTTGCTCATTCTATTTGGGTTCCTAAGACCCTTGTTGCTAACAAAATAGGACCCATTGAAAAATGGGGACCTAAATCCAAGCAATGATTTCTTGTAGGACTATGCTTCCGGTGGGTCAAAATGGGTGCTTGATAGTGGATGCACAAAACATATGACCGGAAGCAAGGAGTTGATGACGGAGTTGAGACCAAATCTAAATCAAGCAACCGTCACTTATGGAGATCGATCAAAATCCGAGGTATTGGGCTTTGGCAAGGTGGTAGTCGCTAAGGATATCACCTTAGCGAATGTCATGCTTGTCAAAGACCTTGGTTTTAATTTACTTTCCGTTCATGCACTTAATAAGATGGGTTACGCCGTCTTCTTTGATATTGATGTTGTGGTAATCTTGTGGAGCAAGACTCTAAAGGTCGCTTTCGTTGGGTACGTCGAGGATGATTTGTTTGTGGTTGACTTTTCGAGGGAAACCACTTCAAATTCGATGTGCATATTCGGAAAGGCCGACAAGGGTTGGTTGTGGCATCGCCGCCTAGCCCATGTCAATATGAGAACTTTGCAAAGTCTTCACAAGGTGGCCACATTCTCGGACTAAAAGAAGATGTCTCTTTTGCCAAAGATCGTGTTTGTAGGGCTTGTGTTGAAGGAAAGATGCATGATTCTCCCCATCCGTCCAAGACTATTATTTCATCCAAGAGGATCTTGGAGCTCCTCCATGTGGATCTCTTTGGTGCCGTTCCCGAAGCTAGTCTTGGTGGGAAGAAGTATTGCTTGGTGATTGTTGATGACTATTCAAGATTCACTTGGGTTTATTTCTTCAAGTCGAAGAGTGAGACCCAACAAACCTTCATCGACTTCTCCATTGAAATGCAACGTCAACACAATGTCCCCATATTGGCAATTAGAAGTGATAATGGCTCCGAGTTCAAGAACTACACCCTCAATGAGTTTCTTAGTGAAGAGGGCATTCGTCATCAATATTCCGCAACTTATACCCCTCAACAAAATGGTGTAGCCGAGAGGAAGAACCGGACTCTAATGGATATAGCAAGGTCCATGTTAGCGGAGTTTAAGACTCCGTTAAATTTTTGGGCGGAGGCTATCTCCATGGCTTGTCACTCCTCCAACCGGCTCTACTTCCGCAAAGGGTTGAACAAGACTCCCTATGAGATCCTCACCAGCAACAAACCTAACATCTCCTACTTCCGTGTCTTCGGTTGTAAGTGTTTCTATTTGATCAAAGGTTGTCGCTTAACTAAATTCGAATCTAAATCTCTAGAGGGTATATGTAACATCCCAGAATTAATATAAGTATTATTAATTCCAAAAATGTGGGCCAACAAAAACTTTTATTATCTTATGTGTGTTTGCTTGCATTTTGTTGCTTGATGTGTGTGATTGCTAAGCAAAGTTGTGAATAAAAAGAAAAGAAGTGAAAGCAACCCCACCACATGAAATAATAGGACAAGTGCCACACAAATTTCTCTTAATGAGAAATAAATATTTTCTTTTAAATCAAAAACCAGTGGGGTGACATAGTGCTCACTCCCACTTAGCTCTAATAACTTTTCTCTCTTCAAAATATATTTTCAAATTCCAAAATATAAAATTCCATTTCTTTCTTTAATCATCTCAAACCACAAAATGTGCTATGATGCACTTATCAAAAAAATACCATCATAGCACCACAAACCACTATTAATATATATGAGACCAGATGTGGAAACCAAATTCAAAAATTCAAATTTAAATTCGGTTGAGGCATTTGGTCGAACAGGTGGTGAGCACCACCCCTGTTCTTCCTCAGATGCTTGAATCCGAAATCAAATCGACGGATTTGTGCGTTTGTTCGTCGATTCCTTGCACCCCAACACCCCTCTCCACCTCACGAACCTTCCCAGCACCCCAATTTCGCGCGGGAACAACCCTAGCCGTCGTATTGATCGCCGCCATCGCCAGGGAGCACGGCCACTGTCGCCATGCCGCCCTGCCGCGCCGTGGAGGAGACCACCCCGCAGCCCTAGCTACCCCGACGCCGCACCCTACACCACGCCTGCCCCCTCTCGCGCCCGCACCATGCCCAGCAGGAGCCCTAACCCGTCGGGAACTCGTCACCCGTGCGTGCCCGTGCGCCGCCCAAGCCGTCCCAGAGCACGCCGCGGCCGTCCCCCACCCCGAGCTCGCCTCCACGCCGCCAACCGTGCCCCTCCATAGCCCAGCACCGTAGCCGGCCTCGCGCCAACCCTACGGACACGCCCGGCCGCCCGTTGCACCACCCCTGCGCCCTGCCCACCATGCGCCGGAGCTCGGCTATAAAACCGAGCCGCCCCGAGCTCCAATTCCACCACACCGCGCCACCCCCATCGCCACTGTCCTTTCTCCACCACTCCACCCTCTCTCGTGCACCGCCAGGAGGGCGGAATCGCTGCCGCAGGGCTGCTGCTGCCCTGATTCTTCCTCGGAGCTCCGCCACTGCCCGAGGTGGACGACGGTCGATTCGTGGCCGTGCTGCCCCTCTCTTTCTCTCTTTTCCCTCCCTAACCCTCTGCCATGCACCACCGCCACCGCACGCTCACGCTCTCGCCGTATCTTGCACAGGGTCGCCGCCAGGAGCTCGCCGTCGCCGTTCGGTGTCCGTGAAGGCCACACCGCCGTCGCCGACGAACCCGACCGCCCCAGCACCCGCAACTCCGCCCGTAGCCGTTACAGAGCCTCCGCCGTCGATTCCCGCCGTCGCCGCCGTCAACCGAGCCCTAGGTGAGCCGCTAGCCACCGCCCCACCGCCGGCAGCACGGTGGCGCCGCCAAGTTGTGGTCGTCACCGTTGCTTTGAATGTGAGCCGTTGGATCTAGATCCAACGGCAAGATACCGGTTCGGTTAGTTTTCTGAAAAACGCTAAGTCCAGTAAAAACAGAGTTGATTAGCCCACTTTGCAATTAAATTGTGAAAAATCCATTAAGCCAAAATTTCCAAACTTTATATGGATAGAAAGATCTAGATCCATAGATTCTGATGCATGTCTTGTATGTCCAAAATAATTAGCTTAGCATCCTCAAATAATTGGACAAAGTAGCTATGTCCTATCTGTTTCAGAAAAGTTTCTGAAACAGATATTTATTTCTGTCTTTAGCTGTTGATATTAATTCACTTAATTTTATTTAGGAGTAATTCTTAGCACAGCATGTTAGTATAGTTAGCATACTGTCATGAGCAAGTAGTTTGAACCCTGAATTCAAATCTGGCTAAAAGATTTAAATTGGACAATATAGCTAACCAGATAGCTCAACACTGCAATAACAAAACATAGCCTACTTCCCATGCAATTTGCTATTGAACCAGAGGCCTAAAAATGGCAAACTAAAATCTTGTAGCAAATAAAACATGTAATCTTCACAGTGATGCAAGACATGATCATTAAGAGTAATTCCCTGATTTAAAATGAAAATGCCAAATGTGCTAATTGATGAATTTAAAATGGGTAGATTTCTCTGTCAGAAATTTGATTAGACTTTGAAATTCAATATCTTGAGATCTAGGAATCTAAAAATAGCAAGTGAAAATGTTCTGGAAAGCTTATGAAATTATCTAACTAACTAAAGTGGTTTCACCCCATTTAGGTTAATAAATAAATAATGATAATCAAAATGCCACAGAAGGTATAAAACCTAAACTTGTTTGTTTCTGATACTCTACTAATCCAAATGAGGTCAAACCAATTTTGTTAGCTCACATTTAAGCAATACTAGTCACCCCTAAAAGGATTTAATTTTTGAATACAATTAACTTGAGTTGTAGCAAAAACAAGAAAACCAACATTCTGGATTAAAACATTTCTACAGGGAGTTTAATAACTCAAATTGATTTGAATCCAATTAGGTTGTCTTCTAGAGATCAGTAGCTACCTATAGAATTTTAGTTTGTATTTTTGTGACCAACAGAACTCAAGTTATGCAATTAAACATAAAACCCTAGTTTCTGCCATAATTGAGATGCAAATGAATATTTGTTAATTAAATCAATTTGAAACCAAATTGTGTTACCTTGTGTGTTCAGTAGCTAATTGTGATGTTATCTTGATTGTGATGTGATGTTTGCTTGTTTAGTTTAGTGATTGTTGCTTGTATTGTTTGTTTATCGATTAGACGCGAACGTTGCCGGAGACTACGAGGAAGGAGATTACTTCGAGCAGCAGGAACCCGAGCACTTTGTTGAGCAAGGCAAGCTACTTCGCTGAGCTTGCATTTACATACCTCTAATTTAATCACATGCAAGTTCCTAAAGTAGTGGTATTAATTTTCTGAAAAGCCTTTTTACAAAGGATATGAAAAATACCTTATCACCCTATGTAGAATGTAGAGTAGACACCTAAAACTATAGGATGGGAAAAACATGGTTATTCCAAACTCCTTTTTAGAGTACCTAGTTGATGATGAAATGCCGAGTTATCAAGTGTTAAAATGGAGAAGTGATAAAGGGAGTTGTTTATAAAGAAATGCACATTGTGTCCTAGTACTTACGTCGACCAGCCGATAATCTGTGCGACCACATCTACCCAAATATGGGAACGGGCGTAGTCATATAGTTTGCTCGTGTTAGTACTGGATACCTCATCGACGGAGACGACTCCGTTATGCATGAGGGGATGGTCATGGCGACCTACCCCCTGACCCGGGTCTCGGCAATCTGATGGATTGAGGGATTGAAGGTCCACCTTTGGGTCGCCGGGCAAAACTACGAGTCCTTACATCTAGGTTCCTCGACGGGGGATCCTGTACTAGGTGTTGAAGGAATGGTGAAATCGTAAGGGCAGGGTCCTATACTAGCATGAGCAAAGGACAGGCTATGGCCGGTGGCTCAACTTCGCATACACCTTGTATGGCGGGACGTGGCAGACACGATGAGCTACCGGATGGGTGTGGGAAAAGCGTGCTACCTCTGCAGAGGGTAAAAACTATTCGAATAGCCGAGTCCTCGGATATGGACAGTTGGGAGGCCCTACTAGACCATGTGCACAAGCAAAAGTTTTTGATAAAATGTGCAAGATTGGAAACATGAGGAAATGATGTTTCCCAACTATACCAAATGGAGTGGTATGAGTTGTGGAGGAAAAGAAATCATGATGAGTAGTGGTCGGGAAAAAGGAGGAGTTTTGGATAAACAATAAAATTGTGATTCTCTCTAAAGATAGTAGTAAATCTCTTCTTACCTTTTTCATCAAGGATATAGAGATAGAGTAATAACTAAAAGTGCTGTAGAGAACAACTTAAAACTGGTGCTTACTCAGTAGAGGAGTAGTTTGCGAGTACAAATTGTACTCATACTGGTTTCGTCTCTGGCTATTGTCTTAGCCAGATCCCGAGGAAAACTACGCTGAAGCGGAGTATGGAGACTTCTATGCGAACTAGGGATCTTCGTGAGTCAACTGCCTGTCGGTCGTCGCTAGGACGCGTTGGACTTCTACTACGTAGCTTCCGCTGAATGCTTTTGATTTGGCCCTTGAAGGCACCTATGTAAGATTTGGTCTAAGTGACCTACTATGTAAGACTTTAAATGCGGTACTGAAATGGATGTAAACTTTGGTATCCAATTCGGATTATGGGCAACGACAGACTGATCATGGGATCGTTGTGTGAACCATAATCGGGTATTTCGGACAGCTAGTCCGGGGTCCCCACAGTATATTTGTTGGTTACGGTGCCGAATCCCACACTTATAGAATCTATGATAAAGCCACACGGCATATCATAGAATCTTGTAGTGTGGTGTTCGAGGAAAATAACGGCTCCCAAGTGGTGCAATTTCATGTTTCCGATGTAGATGATGTAATTCCTCAAGATGCCATAAGAAGAATGGGTGTGGGATTTTTCCGCCCCATTGAGGAACCCCTTGTGGCGGATCGAGAAGGACAATGCTCTACTCAAGTGGAGCCTTCATCTACTCAAGAAAATCAAGCTAATGAAGAGCCTATTGCACCAACCCAAGAACAAGTTGAAGACCCTCAACCCCTTGATCAAGTTGCTTTGCAAGAGCTCAACTCTCCTATCCATGATGCTAGCCATGATCAAGACCTTTCTCAATCATCTTCTTCTTCAAATGTTGAAGCCGCATCTAGTGATGATCAAGGTCAACCTTCCGGTCAAGGCGGGGACTCGAATGATCAAGATGATCAAGTGATACCTCCAAGATGTAATGAGGATATCGAAGCCCGTCGTCGAGCTAGAGTTGCAAGAACCATGGAACTTCGTGAACATACTCTTGAGAAGGTTATTGGTGATGTGAGAGGCAAAGTGTCCACCCGGAGGCAATTGGCAAACTTTAGTGATCATCAAGCTCATATTGCCATGGTAGAATCGAAGAAAGTGTCCGAAGCTCTTGAAGATCCGGATTGGTTGCTAGCTATGCATGAAGAACTCAAAAATTTCGAGCGCAATAAAGTTTGTTAGCTAGTTGAGAAGCCAAAGGAGTGCCGCAATGTTATCGGTACAAAGTGGATTTTCAAGAACAAGCAAGATGAGCATGGCATGGTTGTGAGGAACAAGGCTAGATTGGTGGCTCAAGGGTACTCTCAAGTTGAAGGCATTGATTTTGGATAGACCTATGCTCCCGTGGCTCGCCTTGAGTCCATCCGTATCCTTCTTGCTTATGCATCCCGTTATAACTTTAAATTGCAACAAATGGATGTTAAAAGTGCCTTTCTTAATGGTCCCTTGAAGGAGTTGGTGTTCGTTAAGCAACCCCTGGGGTTCGAGGACCCCAACTTCCCTAACCATGTCTACAAGCTTGATAAGGCGCTCTATGGACTTAAACAAGCACCACGTGCGTGGTATGAGCACCTTAGAGAGTTATTGTTAGACCGTGGATTTGAAGTTGGGCAAATTGATCCCACTCTTTTTACTAAGAGGGTTAAAGGGAAGCTTTTCGTATGCCAACTTTATGTTGATGATATTATATTTGGCTCGTCTAACAAAGCTTTTAATGATGATTTTTCAAAGCTTATGACCGATAGGTTTGAGATGTCTATGATGGGCGAGTTGAAGTTCTTCCTTGGATTTGAGATCAAGCAATTGAGAGGAGGAACTTTTATTAGCCAAGCAAAATACATTCAAGACATGCTCAAGAGGTTTAATATGGCCGATGCTAAGGAGAAGAAGACACCTATGGATACCAAATGCCATCTACAACTTAACCAAAAGGGTATAGATGTGGATCAAAAACTCTACCGCTCCATGATAGGTTCGTTGCTTTACCTTTGTGCATCTAGATCCGATATTGTGTTGAGTGTAGGTGTGTGTGCAAGGTATCAAGCGGCTCCTAAAGAAAGCCACATGTTGGCTGTTAAAAGAATCCTACGATATTTGGTTCATACCCCAAGGTTTGGTTAGTGGTACCCAAGGGATTCCTCTTTCACTCTTCGTGGGTTCACGGATTCGGATTGGGCCGGTGATCAAGATGATAGGAAATCAACTTCCGGGGCTTGCCAATTCCTTGGTAGGTCCTTGGTGAGTTGGTCTTCTAAGAAGCAGAATTGTATTTCACTCTCCACCGCCGAAGCCGAGTATGTGGCCGCCGTTAGTGCATGCACTCAATTGTTATGGATGAGGCAAACTTTAAAGGAATACGGTGTCAATTGTGATAAAGTGCCTCTTTTGTGTGACAATGAGAGTGCTATCAAGATCGCCTACAAACCGGTGCAACACTCAAGGACCAAGCATATTGAGATTCATCATCATTTCATTCGAGATCATGTTGCCCGTGGATACATTGAGCTAGCATATTGAGATTTGTCATCATTTCCCTCGGCACTATTGGTGTTCTCAAGATTCACATGGCCTAACTACTCTTGACAACTACGTTGTTTTATTGTGAATTTATTGTCTCTTCTAGTTCCCTCCCTGCCTTTGTGCTTACCTCTCAGGTTGTTCCTCCTCAGCTTCCGCCCGCAAGAAACAGCGCACGGTTGAAGAGGACATTGAAGAAGAGTCCGAAGTGATGCCGCAAACCAAGTCAACCCGGCAAATCAATCTTGAGAAAAAGAAAGCTGCAGCCGGCACTAGTGGGACAACCAAAAAGACAGTTGTAAAGAAGCCCAAAGTTGTGTCTTTTGCCAAGATGCCCGACAAAGAGTATCGTGAGTACCGGGAGAAGAACCCCTATCTTATCCCTCGTCAACCAAATGTCTTGGATCCCCGGTTTTACACAAATGAGCAAGAGACCGTCTACAATCAGATTTACACGGGGCAAAGGAATGCGGTGGTTCTCCAACATCGCCTCAATATCCCTCACATGACCTCCCCCAAGTATCAAGCGTACTTTGCCGAAGCTTATAGCATGTGTGAAGAGTTTGGACTGCTCAAGATCATGTCACAGCACCAAGACTACAATGAAGAGCTGATTTCACAGTTTTATGCCACCGTCCATGTGGGGAATGAGAGCAATGCCAAGCTGCACTGGATGATCAAGGATGAACATGTGGAGTGTCGGTGGTCAGATTTATGTGCTCTGTTGGAGTACCCTCGTGTCCAAGGCTCAAATGGGTGGACGGTGCATCATGAAGGCCGCGCTAGTGGCAGGGAGGTACTCCTTCCCATCACTATGGAAGGTGGTACTCCCGGTCAGTCTGAGGATCTTCTCCCCACCTATGAGATCTTGTTCCGTATCTTCAGGGAGACACTTACACCGTGGGTGGGTAACTGGGATCAAGTGCATGGTTACTTGATTGATTTGCTTCTTCAGTGTCACTTGAGGAAGGGGTCCGGTGAAAAGCTTGATGTGATGAATGTGATCTTTGAGGAGCTGTGGTTAGCTATTATTGACAAGAGGGTTCCCATCTTTGCTCCCTACATCATGAAGCTTATTGTTGGTAAGTGGGCTTATACTCACAATCATGAGCGCCTTGACTTTTCGGTGCCTGTGGTTGCCCATCTTGAGAAGAAACTCCGCAAGAAAAATCATATCCTCCCTAAGGACCACACTATTTCCAAGGGCACGAAGATGGCTGCTGCTCCAGTTGAGGAACCAGGATGGTTTCAAAAGATCAAGCTCATGATCCGTGAGTCCTTTTGCTTGGTGGATGACCGCATGTATGATGCCCATGTGCAAGAGAAGAAGAACCGCTCCCGCCAAAAACAGATTATGCGCAAGCTTGAGATTCCAGTTTCAGATGGCTCTGAGGAAGAAATCACCCCCAAGGAGACTTGGCTTGCTCAAGGACGTGTTGCTTGGTCCGATGGAGATGAGGAAGAGGAGGAGGAGCATGAGGAGTGATCTTTCTTGGGACGCTTAGTTTCGCTCCTCCCTTTTTGGTGTCTTGACGCCAAAGGGGGAGAAGTGGTAGCATAGTCTAGCTTGCGGGATTTGCATGGGTTGGGACACGATTTTGCCGCTTTCAGATTTGTCTTTCTTATATCGTGTCCCAAAGTTGAACCTTTTAGTTGTATTGCACTTTAAACTCTATGCATGATGTGAGCATGCAATCGTTTGTGGAACTTATTATCGTTTGCTAGCTATCTATCTTGTTATATATGTTGCTAGCTATCTATCTTGTCTATCATATGGGATCTTTTTGTTTGATATGTGCAAGGTTTCCAAATGATAGGGGGAGCTCCTTTAGGGGGAGCCCGTTTATCTTTTGGAAACCATCTTTGCAAATTAGTTGTATTGTCGTCAACACCAAAAAGGGGGAGATTGAAAGAACATGTGCCACCCCCATTGGTTTTGATGTTGACAACAATACAATTAAGTGCTCTAATGTTGTATCTCAGTTGTGCAGGAATTTCAAAAGAGTCGTCGCGAAAAGATGTTCAAGGAGGTATTTTCAGTGTTTACCGGAAGTACCGGTAAAGTCACCGGTACTACCGCTGGAAACTTCCGGTGGCATATCCGCTTATGAAAATCCGCTTCTGGAATGCCCCGGAAGTAGCACCGGAAGTGAGCCCGTACTTCCGCCAAACTGGAAGTACCGGCCCTCCCGGCGGTACTTCCGCTCCTGCGGGAATCTGGACGACGGCTGAGAAGACCGTTGACTGAAGGACGCTGAGGACCGGAAGTACCGGCCCTCCTGGCGGTACTTCCGGCGATGCGGGATGAAGATGCCCTCCAACGGCCAGTTTTGTGAAGGAGTATAAATGCTCCTTCACCTACCTTGGAAAAGATAGCTTGTTCATTTCTCTCACCTCCATTAATGCCTTAGCAAGCTCAAGCTCAAATTTCATAGATCTCCAATTCCTCCACCCAAACTCGCTGATTCTTGGAGGATTGAAGGAGAAGGCCCCGATCTACATCTTCACCGAGCAGTTTTCCTTTCCCCCCTCATTCTCTTGAGGGATCTTGTTTCTAGGGTTAGCTTTGTGTTACCCTAGATTCTTGTGCTCATTTGTTGTTGTATTTGTGACAGTGTTGTTGATTTGGGAGCCCCCAATTCAGTTGTGGGTGTGTGCCCCAAGAACCGTGTAAGGGCTCCGGATTCCGCCTTGAAGGACTCCGATAGTGGAAGGTGAACCAAGCCTTTGTGGCGAAGTTCATCGGAGAATAGGGTGAGGCCTTCGTGGCGTTGAGTAGGCCTTCGTGGCGAACTCACACCCCTCCAACGGACGTACTCCCTTAACAAGGAGGAACTCGGGAATACACCCTTGTCTCCGCGTGCTTCCCCTTTCGGTTACCTCTTTCCCTTTGTAGCCTTTACTTGTATGTTAATTGCCTAGTGTTTAGTTTGCTTCTCATATAGGTAATTTCACCATAGTTGCATATCTAGATAATTTACCTTTGTGTTATGCCTTAATTGAAAAAGATTAAAAATTGGTGTAGCACCTATTCACCCCCCTCTAGGTGCCCATACGATCCTTTCAACTGGTTCGCCAGGTCACCATCTTCGACTATATTGACTTTCCAAGGGTACGAGATAAATGGGAATACATTTTACACGATCGCCCAAGATAAAAAGAGCACCAACCAAACAGTGGTGTGTGTTTTGATGCAACAAACAACAATGGGCAAAACGACACATATTATGGTTACATAGAGGAGATATGGGAACTTGACTATGGACCTTCTTTTAAAGTCCCTTTGTTTCGGTGCCAGTGGGTCAAGCTGATAGGTGCAGGGGTAAAGGTAGACAAGCTATACGGGATTACAATAGTGGATCTCAACAATTTTGGGTACAGAGAAGAACCATTCGTCCTAGCCAAAGATATGGCTTAGGTTTTTTATGTGAAGGACATGTCTACCAAACTGAGAAAAAGAAAAGATAAGAAAACGAATACATCATGCGATGAGCCAAAGCGCCACATAGTTCTTTTAGGGAAAAGAAACATCGTGGGGATGGAGGACAAGACAGACATGTCAGAAGATTATAACAGTTTGATGAAATTCCGCCCTTCATAGTGAACATTGACCCAAGCATCCTGTTAAATGATGAAGATGCTACATGGTTACGGACGGCGCGATCATAAGCCAGGGACATATGCTAGATGGGCTGTTGGTTATGCGTAATAATATATTAAACAATTTATGTATGAGTGTTCTCAAACTTGGCACACATGTGTATCTCATTTTCTTGACATCTTTGCACTAAGAGAACGCTTCTATGCCGAGCCCCTCGAAGATGTGATAGGTCACTGCCAACGACATCTTCGAGAAGCTTGTGCATAGAGGATTCCTCTGTCTTCGCTTTTCGACTAGCTTGACTACAATATGAACCCTCTTTGTAGTGAGAGAACGCTTCTATGCCGAGCCCCTCGAAGATGTCATAGGTCACTGCCCAACGACATCTTTCCGAAGCTAGTGCATAGAGGAGTCCTCTGTCTTCTCTTTCTACGGTTGTCGTGCTCTTGTTCTTCCTCTTCCTCCTCATGGTGGGTACTTATAGGTAAAAGATTAGGACAACTCTTCACCTTTAGTCCCGGTTGGTAGCTGGAACCGGGACTAATGGAGCGTTGATATGTGTACCTTATCTTCTGCTTGAGATCCAATGGCTCACAAGCGCTCGAAAGAAACACACCCCTGATCCAACGGCTCAGAAGCATTCGAAGGAAACACACGATCTGTGTGCTTCTTCCTGATTGGGCATACAACCTACACTGATGACGGTAATGCATTTTAAATTGAAAATGGCAAAATGGCCGCCTCCGTCTTCCCGCCATTTCTCACTATATATCTGTAGGCTTGGCCGCCATTGCCATAGCACATCTAAACTCATATTTGCAACCTCATCACTCTCCCATGGCTTCCACCGAACCCACTCTAACCTACCCGGAGGCGGAGGCGCTTTGCGCCTCGAACTACCCCTGCTCGCCCGGATACCGCATCCCCGCCGGCTGGAGGCTGAGCGCCAGAGGCGTGTTGGTCCCTCCTATCCTCAAGGTTTGGCACGTCGGGCGACCATCACGAACCACTACTACCTCGAGCTCATTCCGGAGCAGCGGATGGATCCCCGCTGGGATCCCGACTACCGCCCGACTTGGGACGCCTTCTTCATCAATCGGCGTGAGAGGGCGCTCGCCAGGTATGAGGAGGACGGCCCGCCTCCTTCGAACTTCAACGAGGCTGGCCGTCGGCTGTGGTGGGGCGGCCGGACTCTCCAGAGAGTCATTGACTACATCACAGCCGGCGAGAACCCCCGCCTGCGCTACCCTCACTTCCAATCCGGGCGAGCGCCGTCCGACAATAGCGACTACAAAGACTACGAGGACGAGAATTATAGGCCTAGGCAGGAGTATGACTAAACCTGAGCCACATCATTGGTTAGGACAAATGGTTCGTCTATGTACCCAAGATTGTTGAGATCCACTGTTGTCATTCCCTACTGCTGGTCTATCTACGACGACGATCATGTAAAATGTATTTTATCTCCACCAAAAATTCAAAAATAATCAAAAACATTTGTCCAAAAAATGATTTTGGATTAATTATACAAATTCAAACACTTTTCATGTTGAAAGTTTTGTCAGATTCGAAAGTATGCAAAAAGTGGTTAATTCAAATGTTCAAAGTATTCAAAAGTGTTGAAAATATTCCCTCGCGCGCGTAACTCCTCCTCTGCCGAAAATTGACCTTTAGTCCCGGCTCGTAATACCAGCCGGGACTAAAGGACCTAACTTTTGTCCCGGATCGTGCCACCGCCGCCACCGCGCCATTCGTCGCCTCCGCTGCCGCTCCACCACGCGCCGGCCACTCCACCGCGCGCCGGCCGTCCTCTTCCTCTCCATCGCGCCTGCGCCCTCGCCCTCGTCCTCTCCGTCGCGCCGGCGCGGTGGGTTTATTTTTAGAGTTTTTTAGAATAGTGCTGCTAGAATTGTTTAGATAGAATTTGTTTAGTAAATTTATTTAGATAGAATTTGTTTAGATAGAATTTTATATAGAATTTATGTTTAGAATTTTAGATAGAATTTGTTTAGATAGAATTTATTTAGATAGAATTTGTTTTAGATAGAATTTTAGATAGAATTTGTTTAGATAGAATTTATTTAGATAGAATTTGTTTTAGATAGAATTTTAGAATTTTTGTTTAGAATTTTAGATAGAATTTATGTTTAGAATTTTAGATAGAATTTTTTAGATAGAATTTTAGATAGAATTTTTGTCACCTTTTTTTCTAACTTGTTTTTCCTTTCTTTCTGGAAATAGTTAATTTATGGATCAGGACGATCCTCGCGAAGAGATGATGTGGGACATTATAAGAGGTGAAGATGGAAAAAATCATAGAGAAGACGATGTTGTAGACGATGATGACATATCGTCATATCCGGACCTATCCGGTGAGGGACTGCAGCAAGAACCGGTGGAAGAAGGGCAAACAAACAACGATGATGAAGGAAATGTCGTCGTTGATCCCTTGACAAAAACCGGCAAGGTTTATATATTAAGCCCCTTGTGACTAGATGCATCAATTGATCTATATATATATTAATCACTCTTTCTTCTTTTAGCCCTCCGGATCGATGCAATCGTCAGCTACAACATGAGGCCGAACAAAAAGTTGCATGGTAAAAAAAGGTTCAACATCGACCAAATCAAAGATAATGGAAGACTGAGTCTTCCGATTGACAACGCGAGGGTGTTTGTAACTCAGTGCGGAGTGATTGTTAGGGACAACGTCCCGATCACCATTCAAGAATGGATTAAGCCACAATACAAAGATCCAAATAACAACGGAAGCGGGTAGCGTCCGACTACGGACAAGATACAAATTGGACTAAGAGTCCTGAAGGTAAGAAAAGACACCATATTCCTGTCCAGGCCAAGCCTAGCCGGAGGGATTCCCAAGCTAACGTCGTCACACTTCAAACCTGTTGGCTGCATTGGAATAGCAGCCCCGAAGTGGTCAGTACTAGTAGAAGTACTGGCAAGTAATACTCATAAGATATCAATGCTGGAATTCCGGGGAAAAGGGTTATCGATTGAGGCGGCGGCAAGCAGCACTAAGAACTTATAGAGACACGCTACAACTTTCGGCTAATAGAGAGGAGGTAAGAGAGCGCATAGGTAACCAACTAGGCTAACACCAAACATACCCAGCCAATTCCTTACCAACCCGTTTATCCTACAACCAGCAATCCCAAAGGCACTCACACAGTTGGCAATTTTATAATTTATTATTGAAGTAGCTCTATCTTACTAATCAATTTATTAACATCAGGTGTAAGTTGTCTATGATCTTGTTAGCCAGTATCATCACCAAGTCGTCCATAACCGCGGACACGGCTTTTCGAAAAGATTTAACCCTGCAGGGGTGCACAAATGTAACCACACGCACTTCAACCCTTGTTGCCAGCTATTAGCACACTTCCTAAGGAGTGCCGGCAGGGTATCCGACGCTACACTTTCCTTAACTACCACACAAGTCCAGGGAACCACCTAGCTAGGTCTTGCCCACCTTGAAAGTCCGGCCGAAGCTCCGAGGTGGACCTAACCGTTTGCGCCTACTACCATGAGCTGGTCACTTCGCATCATACCGCAAGCCCTATCATAAGTAACCATCACGTATAAGTCCCGGAGGCGTCCCATCCGTACCTGCATCACAAATAAATAAAGCGTCGCGCAAATGGAAACACCCGAACTACTTGTGCCGCCCTGGACGAGGCTGCAGATCCGGTACTAGGTCGAGGGGAGTCCCATTTCCTCCCACATGTGGGTAGTGCGCTCAGTCTTGGATCAGAGGACAAGAACTCGGGTCTTAGGCGACACTAGCAGAACAAATCACCACGATTGGCCTTCCGCCGGTGCCTTATCTTTATTAAATATTCCCATCGCCAAACATTAAAGATTAGCATGTGAAGTTAACCCAACTATCAAATTATAACAAGACTAGAACATGACTCGAGCAAAACAAGCCTAAGCATGCACTACGACTCGCAAGGCCAACAAGATAAACAAGCAACAAGGTAATAGGATGTGGGGTGGGGCATATCATGGCTGCAAGGTAACATGCAAATAGGATCGAGACACAAGCATCGCAATATAAGGCTAGCAAGGAACAAAAGATAGGACGAGTGAGAGACAGAAAACAAGCGAAGATAGCAAAGGAGTATCACTTGCCTGCAATCCGGTAGAGGTAGCAGAACCTGTCGTTAGTCACATCAACTCATCGTCCTATTCCCAAAGAAGCAATAAACACTGGACAACGAAAAAGATGCATTTTATAACTATGGCAAAAGATCCGGCATGTTGATGCACTGCATGCATGCCATGGCAAAACATGAGAGATGCAACTTAACAAAATTAAACGGAACCGAGATTCCGACATATAATTATATGGTTCAAGTTATTTTCTAACCACCAAAATTAAATGTTGATTTAACAAGGAGGAACAAGGCATGGTTGAGCTAATCAAAATTAAATGGAATAGGGACATTAATTATATTTATTCCCTTCACATTCCATATTTATTTATTTATTAAGTGATATACAAAGCCTAGCTAAAATGCAGGCTACATGATGCAAACATGAGCATGGATGGCATATTCAAATTCTACACATTTTTCTGATAAAATTTCATATATAACATTTTAATTTGGACTTATAGATTAGAAGATATGAGTTAAAACATAATTTGCAAATAAAAATAAAACAGAAAAAGGAGGGTAATTGCAGCCTCGGGGATTTGAACTTGGGCCATTCTGGACAGAGGAGGAGAGAGAAAGCCACTAGGATACAGCTCGGTTGGTATTAGGTTACTGGTTCGGTTGTACAAGACGTTTACCTCCAGCGTTAACTGAATTTGTACAGAATGTTCAGGTTTAGCCGAATCAAAAGAGAAAAAGGGCTGGCTTGTACGCAGCAGTGGGGATCGAACTTGGGTTGGCTCGGGCAAGGAAAGGGAACGCAGCCAATGGCTACGATGCAATTTGTGATGGAATCTGGATCGGGCTTTACATGAACAGAAAGGGTGGAGTTAACTGAATGTTGGACAGCAGATTCAGACTTTCAGTACAGGAAACTGAAGGTGTACTCGCCCATGACGGACGGGAGGAGAGCAGAAGCTGGCGTCTGTTATACCACTAAATCAAGATGGGGACGCGCGGGAAAGGAGGAGGATCTCACAGAGGAGGTGCTGCTGTAGTCGTACGGGCATGGGGACGAACGGAAGCGATGAGCTTGTGGAATAACTTGCCGGCTGCCACACTGAAGAAAAGGAAGAAGACGATGATGCAGGGCGGCTCCTCTCCTGCTGGTTTGAAGAACTTGGTGCGTAAGATGTCGAGGTCCGATTCCCAGCCTTGGACGCCCTTCGCGGTGCCCATGGCTACGGCTCGGTGATGCTTCAGCTACAGCCATGGAGGCTCTCGGTTGGGGAAAGAAGAAGCAGAGGAAGAAGGGTGTAACATCCCAAATTTTGGAATGTTTTAAAAATCACAAAAATTTAAAACTTTTATTAATAATTAAGTAAAGTCTCCAAAAATCAAGAAAAGCTTTTATAGAAGATTGTTTTGACATCTTCAAAGTTATATTTTAAATTAAATATTCCTTTATCTTCAAATCTCAGCTTTAATGTTTTGGAAATAAAATATTTAATGAGTTTTCAAATAGTACTTACCACTTGGATATTTGGTTTTAAAACAAATAATATGGGGATATTATAAACCCTAAATTATTTGAGAAAATGATTTAAACATCTTTCCAATCTTTGTTTTATAAAATGTTTTATCTTAAATTATTATAATATGAAAATGAGTTATCATTATGAATGATATTACTCATATTATTCTCGTATTTTTATTTAAATGTTTTGGGATACTTATAAACCCTAATTTAGAAAATTCCCAAATAGCCATATATGGAATTTTTTACCAAAAGGGTATTTCGGTAATTTTTCTTTTACCAAAAAGATTTCCTAAATGTCTATTTTGACTATTTGGAATTTTACAAATTTTTTCAAATTTAATTGACTTGATTTGGAGGCCTAAATCAAAAGTTATAAAAGAAAACAGAAAAATCAAAAAAATCAAAAAGATGACGTCATCATGACGTTATCGTCATCAAGCTCAGCAAACGCACGTAAATTACATCTCCATGGCTACCTCCTCTTCCCAATTTGATTGCGGACGTTTTACACCACCAAATCAAGCGCCGTTCGTTCCTATACGAAGCCCTTGACCTCCTCTTTCATTTACCCCAAAAAGCCCCCTCCGAGACGCCCCTAGGCCGGTGAATTTCCTCGCCGGAGCTCCGCACGGTTGCCGGTGTTCTTCGCAAGTTTCCGACGAGCTCAGGTCGCCCCTCCCCTCCCTCTCTAGCCTAACCTCACCAGCATCTTGTGGCGCATCTCCTCACAGTTTTGTTTGCCCTGGGACGCCCCAAAACCGCCGTGTTCATCCTCGACCGAGGGTGCCGTCCGTTGCCGTCACTCCGGTCGCCTCCAGTCACCGTTTCCGTACGCGTTCGAGCACGCCATCACCTCCATTCGCTTCGCCGTGCCGTGCCGCAGGTCGTCGTCTCCTCGCCGAGCTCGGGGGAGCACCGCAGCGCCGTCCCCGACGTTTCCCGTCGGTGAGCCCTGTTCCTTTTTTTTTTGGCATCGTTGGAGGTATCAGCCACGTATTTTCTATTTATTTTTATTTTTTTCCATGAAACTGGAACTAATCGATCGAATCATCTTTGTACTGCACTAGCTCATGTCACCAATCTGTAAATTTCATATCCTTTGATCCATAACTTCGTTTTAGATGATTCTTGCTACGCTGAGTTCTAAATTAAATTCTCTATCCGGTGGTACTAGTTTTTCTAATTATCAAATTTTCGAAATCTGAAGTTAAAATTTTGTTTTTTTAACCATATATTAGCCATATCTAGAGATCTATAAACCCTATCCAATTGATTCTTTTTGCGTCGGATTCATATTTGATTTATCTATCTAGTAGCACATGTGCTTAAACCTTGATATCTGCCATTAGGATCCTTGAACCACATTCCCAATAATATTTGTACCTATCCAACCTTATGCCATTCAATATTAATAAAATAGCTTGAACTATTTAAGCTACAAATGAGTCATGTGAGTAATTCAATATACCATTAGTTCACACCAAAATCTACGTGTAACTTGTACTATTTTGATAAGTGTTGTCACACTTTATTTAATAGTATTGTAGTTGCACCATTTGAGACTTATGTGATTCTATTCACATGGACCATTTAATTCTATCTATGTTAGGTATCCTATCAATTCATTTCAATATACCTTAGGACTATCCAATTATTCCTTCTATGTATTTGACCTTGTTGACTTTGCCTTTCAACACCTCAAAACCATATCTTGCAAGCTAGCCTCAAACCTTAATCCTTATTGCCTAATAATCCCTAAGATAGATAAAGTCTAAAATAAAATGGATATCAAATCTTTCTAGTTGTTGTCTTGTTTGATTTTGTGGTTGTGGAATGGTGTGCTTATGTTGTGTTACTTTTATCTTATAGCTTGAACGGAGAGCTACGCGTATTGTTGAGAGAAGTGAAAGATCATTGACTACCAAAAAGGCAAGTGCATACACCCTTTCATGAAATACCTACTATTTTATTATATATGCATTGTAGACTATTTCAGTAGTATACATGATAGGTGTACTACTATATTGCTATGCAGACCTGTTTAGTATATCACCCTTTATTCCTGTTGATTTAGGAACCCATTCACTTGGTAGAAGTTAGAACTGCCATGCTGAAATGTTTTATTGTAGTACGAAAGGATAAACACTATACTAAGTTAATGAACTACCTGGGTGGCAATTGGTTTTGCTCTATTGGTGGTTAAAGTTGAGTGGCTGCTCAGGCCCATTTTCATGGTGTGAACCTGAGTACGTGCACTTGTGAACGGCCACCCAGGAACAAAGAGATTTAAGTCACTCCAATTTAGATTGCTTCCAGTGCAGCCACTTGGTATTATGGCTCTGCCTTGACTAAGTAAGTTCTAGGAACCTGATTCCGGCAGATTCTCAGCTGATGAATCCCTTGTATGGGTCTGCCAGACGAACAGGGGACTGTTTCCCAAAGGTCTCGTCTTCATCTTCACCTTTCCTTTTCACTTAAAGAAGGTCAAGGACAGAATGGGTTGATGAAGTCTCGTGGTGAAAGTGTCACAATCTCTCGAGAGTGTAAAACTATGATCATAGCCGTGTCCCCGGTTACGGACAATTCTGAGCAGCTGGACAAGGATGTCGATGGAAAATCTCCTCATTCCAATTTCATAAATAAAATTTGATGGGTGAAAAGAGTAGAAGAGACACTGGTTTTCATGCCGGTTCGTCTTATAGAAAGTTGGAAATGAAAAAGCTTTATGAAAAGTAGGACAAAATTGGCTTTATGCAATAGCCTTCAACTCCACCAGCCAAATATGCATATAGATTTAGACTTGCCATTTTATATTCCACCAAAGTATCACTTGCCGGCCTGTCACAAGGTATTGACCCAAATTCCTGGGCTGCAACGTTAATGTTGCACGTTTTTACGATGACGCGTGAGGACGTCTACCTTTCGAGCTTGCAACCAACATGTATGCCAGTGGCACATGAAGATGATGAAGCTCTCTGTGCTACTTATGTTTCCGCTGCCAAACTTTGCATTGAAGCTAGCCTTTGGCTATGCAATTTGTAAAGAATATTTTATTTATGGATCTCGTGATGTAATAATTATTTGACATTGATGCATGGTATTACATCTATTTGTGAATTGCTATCCATACTCGATCCAGGGAATAGCATATTTCACGATGTGTTCTTGCTTTTCTAAGCGAGGGCGCTACAGATGGTATCAGAGCGTAATGTTGCCTGTAGGCTCGAAAACCTTAGGTTTGGATTAGAAATAAGAATGACCATAGGAACAAAAGTTATTTTCTTCTTGTCCAAATCTTTCCTAATATCTTCTTGTAACCTTCTCAACTAATTGCTTTCTAAGTTATCTTATCTTATTTATAGATGACCATAACTCAGAAATGTTTTCGAAGACGTTGAAGATCAACGTGACAATTATGAGAAGCCATCAAGCGCCTTGATCGAAGACTTCGAATTTTGACTTCACAACATCTAGAAGTACCTCGACGAACTCAAAGAAATAGAAGAGAATCTTGAAGCATTGATGGAAGAGATAGACTAGACCACCATTTTACCTGAATAACGTTATAGTAATATTGTATTGACTTACCAAATTGTGGTATGGCAGTACTATCGTGTCTATTTTGAAAAAAAAAACCTTGTTGTGTTTGTTTGTTATCCAAACTATAATTTCAAAAATTAAGAAGTTGTTTTTTTATCTCTATAGGTTGTTTTACTGTTGTTTGATGCTTACTAGATGTTGTTTGTAAGAGGATTTGTCTTGATCTGCTGTGTATGGGTATTAATACTTTCCTTAGTATCCCTCTATCTCTACTCATCCATGCTAAACTAAACAGATGTCCCAGCCAAATCCCAACAACCCGGTGATGCCTACACTACAACAGTTACTAGATGCACAGAAACAGTTGAATCAGTTGATGACCCACAACCAGGAAGACCACAAGGACATTCTAGCACCACCTCCTACTCAAGTGGATATGTTGATCAGATTCTTAAAGCTTCGACCGGAAAAGTTCTCAAGAGCTGCAGAACCTATTTTGGCCGACGATTGGCTACGATCAGTGAATAAGGATTTGGTGACCATCGGATGCACAAATGCTGAGAAGGTTAGATTCGCGGCACACCTACTAGAAGGACCTGCAGCAGACTGGTGGGACATCTACCAGATCACTTACCCTATTGAAGAGATGACTATGGATTTATTTCAAAAAGGTTCCGTACTGCACATGTTTCATCAGGAGTGATGAAGCTGAAGAGGGAAGAATTTCTCGATCTTGACAAGACGACCGAAATGTAATAGAATACATGAATGAGTTCAATAATCTGTCGCGCTACGCACCGGATGATGTTGATACAGATACTAAGAGGAAAGAAAGGTTTCTAAATGGTCTGAATGATGAACTATCCATTCTATTGACAGTTGCATATACCCAAACTACCAGTCACTGGTTGACCAAGCGATAACCTTGGAGAGCAAACTAAAGCAAGTTGCGAACAAGAAGCGAAAGCATAATGTGGAAGAGCATCACTCAGAATCACAGCAGGAATTGCACATTTCAGATGATGAACGTAATCATTTTAAGTTCAACTATCATGGAGACAATAACCACCATTGTCATAATATCATAGACATGACTTTCATGGAGAAATTGATCACCACATCAACCATGGACACCACAGCCCTGTCCATACTGAAGAGGTTTATGACCTCGGAAATGAGCACCTTATGGGAGAAAACTAGCAGTCTAGAACCCACCCCAAACCCAACAGGAAAGACCTCAGTCAGCTGGAGTGTTGCAAATGCAAGAAAATGGGACACTATTCTTGGGACTGTCCAGAAAGAAGATTAGTATTGGGACCAAGCCAACTCAATTCCGAAAGGGACATGTGTTTTCTATAAACGTGGAGAGAGTTCTCAAGAGACCAAACCCAGTTATTGAAGAATTGTTGATCAACTCATGTTCTGCACTAGTACTTTTCGATGTGAGGCTACACATTCATTCATATCAAAAGACTTTGTGAGAAAAATAAGATATCCTATCAAGGGATTAGAAGACCCATCAGAGTAAGCTCTACAGAAGGGAAGATACCAGCAAACGCGGTATGCCAAAACATGACCTTGGAAATTGAGACACACAAGTTTCCAAGCGAGTTGTTGTGCTAGACTTGCAGGCTTTGGATATCATAGGCAAGGACTGGATGTCCAGGTATGAAGGTCAGATAGATCATGCTAGTAAAGCTGTCACACTCACCACACCAGAAAAGAAGCGGATCAGATATCAGTTTAAATCAAGAAGCAAAGAAACCAACTGAGTTTTCATGAGGAGTTAGCCAAGAAGGACCAGAGTCAATGTGAATGTTATAAGGTTGTAATAAGTGCCACTAGTTATATTCAAGTGAGAAAGTAAGTACTTTGATGTATGGATGATGTAAGAACATTCAACAATATATGAGGATGAATGAAACTAGTATCGACTATCTTATACCAAAACTTAAACGAAACAATAGCTATTGTTGTGAAGCCTGTTCGTCATATCAGGGATGAAGACATGACACTGAATGGACAAGCTAAGACGTCATGGAAAGCGTGTTTCCCCAAGGAGAAGGATAACAGAAAAGTTTAGCTTGTGAGCTAACGTGTGTAGGAGTTTTCGTAACCCCATAGTTGAAGAGCGATAGTTTAGTTCAGGTTATTTTGCAGATGGGAAACTTTCTGCCAGACAAGTGAGGATGCCCAAGAGTTAGACTACGTGATTCACCTATCTACATATTGAGGAAATGATACGGGTGCAGGATGGACTGATCACCATTCCTACTACTCATGTTATTCCCCTCACTATTTGGATTGGTAAATCTGAGTGACATACCTATAAGAGAGACGACGTTGATAAGCCTGATCCATAGGAGGATAATATATTATAACCCTATGTGAGGCAAAAGTTGCCAAACGTAGATTTCGGTGAGGATAACCCCAGCTCTCGTGAAGAAGAAGAGATCCAACATGAAAGTCTTGACCTACCATGAGAGTTCTGTTAGAATTGACGCTTTGTTTGCACTGAGGGATGCCAACCTAGAGAAGAAAAGATTGCCCGAGTCATAGATGCAAGACATAATATTCTTGAAGAGACACCACCAATTGTAAATGAAGACTATGATAAAAGGAACGAAGGTATTATTTAAGGATCAATGAATCACCAATTCCTTACGAGGAGCTGGTACATGTTATAAAAGTGGGTTTAGGAAGATGAAGCACAACTTCAAGAGCTTAAGATATAGTTGACTCCAGTGTGACGACAAGATTCATCGATTGACCCAGCCCCGAAGGAAAGAGTTCAAGATTACTCACAAAAGTTTCTTTTAAGGGTGGTAGCCCACCCAGTTGTCTAAAACCCTGAGATCCGAACCCATCATTCTTTCTAGCCTCTCCGAATCTCGGGGACGAGATTCCTTTTTAAGGGTGGTAGGTTTGTAACATCCCAAATTTTGGAATGTTTAAAAATCACAAATATTTAAAACTTTGTTAATAATTAATTAAAGTCTCCAAAAATCAAGAAAAGCTTTTATAGAAGATTGTTTTGACATCTTCAAAGTTATATTTTAATTAAATATTCCTTATCTTCAAATCCATTTTAAGTCTTGGAAATAAAATATTTAAATGGGGTTTCAAATAGTATTTCCCCTTTGGTTTATTGTTTTAAAATAAATAATATGGGGATAATATAAACCCTATTTCATTTTGGAAATAATTTAAATACTCTTTCCAATCTTTGTTTTATAAAATGTTTTATCTTAAACTATCTTTAAATATGAAAATGAGTTATCAGTTTGAATTATATAACTCAATATTATTTCTCTGGTTTTTATTAAATATTTGGGATATTTATAAACCTTAATTTGGAAATTTCCAAATAGTTATATAAGGCAATTTGACCAAAATGGGTATTTTGATAACTTTTGTTTTGACCAAAAATAGTTTCCTAAATGTCTATTTGACATTTGGAATTTTACAAATTTTACAAATTTATTTGATTTATTTGGAGGCTTAAATCAAAATCTATAAAGAAAACAGAAAATAGAAAAAAAAAAATTCGATGACGTCAGCATCTTCAAGCTCCAGGACGGGAGTTACGTTTCACGCTCAGTTTCTTCCGACATGATTGCGGGAGTTTTACAGCACCAATCGAAGTGTCGTTTGTTTCTATACGAAGCCTTTGACCTCCTCTTTCTTTGCCCCCAAAATCCCCCCTCCGAATCGCCTCCAGGACGGCCAATTTTATCGCCGAAGTTGAGCCTCGCCGCCACGTGTTCGTGAAGATTCAGGCGACGCCAAAGGTCGCCGCCGCCAACTCCCTCTCTAGCCTAACCTCACCAGCATCTTGTGGCGCATCTCCCTCACACTTTTGTTTGCCCTGGGACGCCCCAAAACCGCCGTGTTCATCCTCGACCGAGGGTGCCGTCCGTTGCCGTCACTCCGGTCGCCTCCAGTCACCGTTTCCGTACGCGTTCGAGCACACCATCACCTCCATTCGCTTCGCCGTGCCGTGCCGCAGGTCGTCGTCTCCTCGCCGAGCTCGGGGGAGCACCGCAGCGCCGTCCCCGACGTTTCCCGTCGGTGAGCCCTGTTCCTTTTTTTTTTGGCATCGTTGGAGGTATCAGCCACGTATTTTCTATTTATTTTTATTTTTTTCCATGAAACTGGAACTAATCGATCGGATCATCTTTGTACTGCACTAGCTCATGTCACCAATCTGTAAATTTCATATCCTTTGATCCATAACTTCGTTTTAGATGATTCTTGCTACGCGAGTTCTAAATTAAATTCTCTATCCGGTGGTACTAGTTTTTCTAATTATCAAATTTTCGAAATCTAAGTTAAAATTTGTTTTTTTTACCATATATTAGTCATATCTAATTGATTCTTTTTGCGTCGGATTCATATTTGATTTATCTATCCAGTAGGCACATGTGCTAAACCTTGATATCCATTAGGATCCTTCAACCACATTCCCAATAATATTTGTACCTATCAACCTTATGCCATTCAATCTTAATAACATAGCTTGAACTATTTAAGCTACAATGAGTCATGTGAGTAATTCAATATATCATTAGTTCACACCAAAATCTACGTGTACTTGTACTATTTTGATAAGTGTTGTCACACTTTTTTTAATAGTATTGTAGTTGCACCATTTGAGACTTATGTGATTCTATCACATGGATCATTTCAATTCTATATATGTTAGGTATCCTATCAATCATTTCAATATACCCTAGGACTATCCAATTATTCCTTCTATGTATTGACCTTGTTGACTTT